>CM046835.1:34821974-35021974 GCA_025618425.1 Heliocidaris tuberculata | reverse complement strand
TGTATTAGTAATATTTGCAGAAGTGGTGGTAGTGTCATTGGTAATGGCAGCTGTCAGGTTAGTATTGGTAGTATTGTCTGGAACTCCTAGATGCGCTTCCAGAGGATACAGGAGACTACAGTGTTGTTAGCTTCTAATGCTGCTGGAGAGACCAAGTCTGTGGCTGAGATCTTTGTTAAAGGTGAGATGATGGAGGGCAAATAGTAGCAGTAAAAGTTGTAGCTGAGTGGTAGAGGTAGTGTTGGTTGTGGTGGTGGTGGTGGTGGTGGTAGTAGTAGTAGTAACCTTTTTAATACAAATTCATATTAACTAGTAGTTTTCATATAGATGTACAGTCAACATTATTTTTTAATTGTTTCTTTGTTTACAGACTCACTGGAACCAGGCAAGGGCAAAGCAGGGTATGTATGAAATATATTCAGACAAGTTCAAGATAAACAAGTACCATGTGTGAAGCGTCAACTATCTAGAGTGACTAAAATGCATTATATGAAACAGTTCATAACCCCTGATTCTTTCTTCATTGTGCCAAGCTTAAGTAGATGTACACAAGCATAAATGCAAAATATTTCTTGTGTTCCAGCTTACTGACCCCTCCTGCGCCACCAACCAAGTTTTTGTTTTTAGAATTGTCGTTTGAACTGTCCAAGTATAAAATTCATTAAAAATTTTTTTTATTACTAAATAATATTTCCCATGGGAGTAAACTTCACAATGAGGGTAGCTGTTTCTGTTTCAGAAAGAAAAAAGTGGCCATTTTCAGTCTCACCTTGTTCAACACTGAACTTCTTGAGCAGGGGAGCGTTTCATCAAGCGTTTTGTCAGTGATTTTTACCGACGCATTTGCTCTCAGCCAATCAGATGCAAGGATTTCAGTAGCTTATAACAGTTGTCGGTAAAAATCACTGACAAAACACTTGATGAAACACTCCCCTGAGTTTGCTGCCCACATCATGGAAGGAGTTCAGAATTTGTGTTCACATCGTTGAAAATAACCTGTCCATAGCCAAAGCGATGTATTTTCAATTGCATCATCTCTGCAGCAAGAAGCCGGTAGAGGAGGCCATCACCCCGACCGGTCAACAGGGGGTCGAATCAGCCCCACCTGGTGCAGTTGAAGAAGTGATCGGCCAGCAAGCAGTCCAAGGTGAAGAGAGCTCTCCGGACTGGGAGTTTGCAGGTATGCCCACAGAAATCGTATTTTATCTAGATCTGTCCTCTTTTGGCTCTGTTTTTATCATTATCTCTCACTTCACAAATTTCACAACAGCTATTTCCTTGTCTGTGTCTCCCTTTTCCTCATTCTCTCTCTCTCTCTCTCTCTTAATTCCCAACAGCTATTTCTGTGTTTCTCCCTCTTTTATCTCTTATGTTTCCTGTCATCACGCGCTCTCTCTTTCTCCTCAGAACAATAGATTTCCTTAAAAAGGACATAAATCAATAAGAAAAAGCATTTAAGAGTATGATTATAGTACATGATTTTTATATATTTGTAAGCATTGGATATATATATTTTTGCTGACTTTCCTGCTTAACTTGATAAGCAATAACTACTGCTTTGATAGTTATATCTGCATTTACATACTTTGGAAATGGTCAGCTATCAGATTATTGACACAAAATTCTTAATCTGAATGGCAGTTGAACTGTTTTGCTTTAAAAATATCCAGTAATGTATGTTTCTGTACTGCTTACTCCTTATTCAAGCTTTAAAACCCTCTCCAAAACTGCAGTAATATATGTTACTTTAATGTTTTATTTATGCTTAACCAGAGACTATTTTGCAAATGCTAGACAAATTTCAGTTATCAATCAACCATTGTGATATCAGATGCTTTATAATCGGCGTGTATGCTTGGCAAAAACAGTTAAGATTACATATATATTAACTAGCTGCTGTATAATGAATTTCAGTATATATATATATATATATATATATATATACTATATATATATCACATGTTCTTTAATAATGATTTGGTATCAATTCTCCTTCTTTGTTTCAATACTATTATTTTGAATCTTTGCCGCTAATACTACTTGGGATTTTGTGTATTATTACGTTAATTACGTAAATTACGTAATAATGAAGCGCGCACAGTACTCTTTTCTCATCTGCATAATTATATCCATCATTTTTTTGTAAAGCGCGCGCATCCTCAGTCAGATCTCCAAGAGAGACGGTTTCTAAGCAACCTATATCTGACTGAGGATGCGCGCGCTATAACTATAACTATTTCAATTATTTGTATGATACCTATCATTTATTGTTCTCCTGAAGAAGACGCCAGGGAGCGTCGAAAATTTGAGTAGAAAAATAAAATTGGCCACAATGCATTACAAACGCTTTTAGCAGTTTTCTTTATATATATATATATATATATATATATATACATACATATGAATATCTTTTTGTTCGCATGATATACAAGGCAATACAGGCATGTCTCGGGAAGAATATAGTAAGTTCTAACTTCACTCTGTGTAGAAACATTGTTTGGCAGTTGTTTCTCTTCTTGAGTTTACGGCTAACAATGTAAATCATATCAATTTAATCACCAGCTAACGTGAATTACATCCCATGCTTATTTCGGTGCTTTTCTAGACTTGTTGCTTATTTCTACTAATAAAACATTGTATTGAAATGAACTGGGGTGCATTTTCATGTAATTTATGTCTAGATCACTTTTCTTCTTCTAAAAGCCTGAAGATAATCCACAAAATGAAGTCAAAAGATTACTACATCTTCATCCTTTTTCTCATAATTTTCTTTATATTTTTTATCTTCCTGTCACTGCAGTGTTCATATTATTACATATATGACCTGTGTGATATTTTTAAGAAGCCACAAATGTAGGAAAAATACAACATTTTTCCTTTCTCTTTCAAGAGCAAACAAAAGGCATAGCGATTGCTTGCTAGCGTATTCCAAGATGTTAATACAATTATTGAAAAAAAAAATGCATTTGAAGTAGTAAATTTGATTCAAATGTGTCCAAGACAGATTTTTTAGTAATACTATTAACAAATATTTTTGTCTTCTCTTTGATATTTTGGCAAAACCTTAAATTTATAATTTATGTATAGATTTCTGATGGGGAAGGCATTTAATTTTGAACAGAATATGATTCGTTCATAAAAGTATGGTTTAAGATTTGAATGAATATTACAGAGAAGTGTAGGAGCAAATGGCAATAGGATTGCTCTTCGAGGAACAGTAAGGTCTTCTGAAGTTTGTTTAGAGACCATAAATCTGACTCACATTCCTATATATTTTTTTTAGAAATGAATTTTTAGTATGGAACCAAATATTACAAATATTTCTTTCACATTTTTACTTCAAACTTGAGAGGTATATGTGTCAGTCATTGACAGTTGATTTTTAGTCACCGTCATTGTGTAGTCAGCTAAACTTGAGATGTATATGTGTCAGTCATTGACAGTTGATTTTCAGTCACTGTTATCGTGTAGTCAGTTAACTATCATGTTTATTTAAAGTTGTGAAATATAGATCTATCTTTTAACCAATAACATTCTTTTTCAATTGCAGCCAAAATTGAGTTTGGAAAAAAAAATCTGGTTAATTGTGCTGTTTGAAATGTTGCAGTTGAACCTAACTCAGTTTAACTCTACATACTCTCTACAATTTCTAATTGTTGTTGTTGTTGATATTTTTTTCAGAGGCACAGGGTCACATTGAAAAGCCCAAAGTGAATGTTCACATTATTCTATTTACTTCATGACAAGTATTAGAAGCTGGGCCACTATTTGTGAATTTCTATCTGGTTAATAAATAGAAACTACATGTATTTCTGCTGAATATATATTTGAAAAATGGGCATAAACACTCTCTTTTGCTTGGATACATTTCATAAACTGTGTCAAGTTGTCTTGTTTAAAAACTCTCAGGACAGCTTTTTTTAAAGAGGAAAAAGTACTGAGTGTGACTACTAGTGTTTCTCAATGTTAGCCTTTGCCTTTGAATCTGTGATTGTCAGGGGATTTATAACCTCTAAAAGTTTCACTTCAACTTTATGTTCCTTTTGATCAATGAATGTTTCTAACCAAACACCCTCCAACACAGAGTCGTCGGGAGAGGCCCCAGTAGGGAGACCAGGCGAACAGCTGGAGGGAATGGAAGGTGACCTTAAAAAGGCCTTTTTTGTTCTTTACTTTGCTGCTTGTTACCATGGCAATGCACTGCACTGATGCACTCCACTGCTTTATATGCTTTCTGTTCTTCACCAGGCTCCCTCTCTTTGATATAGTTCTTCCAAGAGAATCCCCCCCCCCAGATTGTCTTTAGATTTTTGCATTTCAGCTGCATGAGACGGGAAAGTTGAAGTTCAAAGATTTGGGATTTATAGATTAGTAGGACAGTATTCACTTATAAAGTACACGTAGATGCCCTGTTTATTTCTTTTTGTTCCTTTCTTCTGCACCTGGCATGCTCTCTTTGATGTACTTCTTCTTAGCTTCCAGGAACATTTCCCTTAGATTGTCAATAGACACTTTTGCACTTCAGTTTCATGATAGGGAAAACTGTAGTAGAGTTAATGTTTATGATTTATGTTTAAATTATTATGTATTAGTCGGGTAAGTAGATGTCCTGTTTTGAGAAAGTTGGAAGATATCTAGATATGGCATATTGTCAGCATGTCACTGACAAGATTTAAATGGCATTTAATGAATGTGCACCCTCCTATTTAGAAAACCACTTTTTATTGTACTATTTTTGCCCTATTTTGCACTCTTTTGGTAGATGATGATAGGCCACATGTTGTAGCACAGTGTGTGCCACTGTGTATTCTTACCCACCTATGCTTCACAAAGCTTCTCTAGAAGACCATAGATATTGCACTTTTTAAAAGTAGAATTTAGATAAAACCTTGGGTTGATGTAGCAGACTGCATGTTTTACACATTTGCATCATATATCTATCATAAAGATATAGAATAATTGTAAGTCACAAGAGTCTACCAAAGACTAAAAACTTCTGCATTGTATGTTTTAGCTTCCCTTTGAGATTTACAAAGATAAAAGACTTTGTAAGAACATTTGCCACATATAAATTCAATGTAATTCTAGTTATGTGTTTGCCTGTTTCATTCATGCACATAGATTTTATTATGACTCTATGTTTGTGCTTTTTTGTTTGCTTTGCATGCATCGTTGCTGCTGATATTTTCTCTGTAAATAGTTCTGTTTAAGTATGGATTCGTCTTTTAGTGTTATTGTTGATGGTGTATTTGAATATATTTTAATTTTTGCTAAGTTTGTAGATTAGTTTATATCAAAAGGATATGATAGTTATTAAAATATCCATAGGTTTAAAAACCTTGATGATTTCCAAAAAGATATAAACTTTTTCTCAGTGGCAGTTCAGTGGAGTATTACTTCCTAAAGGAAAGCACATTGATAAAAATTACCAATTGTTATAGATATTTAATAGTCTGCATCTTTCAACAGTTGATCTGTGTCCTTCGACTTAAAACTGTTTTACATTAGGCAATAGAAAGCTACATGTTCATCTATAACTTATCAATTACCTTTGTACATATTACTTAAATAAAGCTTAACACTATTCCATTGACTCTTATTTGCAGGAAAGAGGAAGAAGAAGGATAAAGGACCAGTTGATATTTCACCCTACTTCGTAGAAACACCCAGCAAATGTTCAAGTCCCGAGGGTAAGGTCCCATGTTTAATTTAATGGGAGGTGGGGTTATCTTTACAAATAGCTGTAAATTATGCTTGTAACATATTTTGAAATCATGTGATTTGTAATTCAATAGTTTGTATACTTTTTAAATTCATTTTTATTGTGGTTATTTATAAAGGGAAAACTAGTCAGAAATGCAAAGTATAATCTACATTTTACAGTGCTAGTGCAATTTTAGATTTTCAGTTGCTGAAATTTGTGTAAAAAAAAAAAAAAAAAAAGAAGTAATGTACTTTTAGATTGCCACATGTGTGTGCAGTCCTAAATACCCATTTCTTTCTGCAGTGCATGTGCTTTTCAATGAGATTGGGTCAATTTCTTATCATTTTGAGGATACCAAAACCTCATGGTATACAGCAATTCTTATGTAGACATGATCACCCTCTCCCAAATTTTGCTTTGATACAGTTTCTTTCGCATATAGTCGCATGACCAGAACTCGACTTTATCTTTAACATGGGTGTATCGACAGAGAAATTCAGTGCACAGGCAATATGGTGGTCGATCCAGTGTCCGAACACTTTTCATAAAATCAACGATAGCAAATAAAATATCAAACGAATATCTGTCAGATTTACATAATGAATGCTCAAAGTCCTACAGAAAAAGAAGTTGATGGAATTTTAAAAAGACAACGTAGATTTAATACGATATTCCCTTCCGAGTGAACCCCTTCCCAACGACGCGCCGTTTTGGTCCCTTGAAAAAGGTACTGTATTTCCGAACGTGTGAAACCTATGGGAAAAAGACACAACCTTTGTTTCAATAGTGTGGTTTTCATACGCGTAATCCCACGCGTATGAAAACCCATTTTAGGCGCTTAACTGTACACGTTCGGTAATACAATCTGTTCGGAAATACAATCCTTGACTATACATACTCTACATATTCCCACTTTGCAGGTCAAACTGTGAAATTTGAAGCCATTGTTGCTGGTGAGCCTACCCCAACGGTCTCATGGTTCAAGGGCAAGAATCAGGTCAAGGATGGATTCAAAGGAAGATATGCTGTAAGTCCTTTACTTCATTTGCGTCCCTTTTCATAAAACTTGTTATCAATAACAACTGCCCAATTTCTATGACAAATTTGCTCTCAGCCAATCAGATTCAAGGATTTCAGTAGCTTATAACAATTATTGTGACTTGTTATTGATGACAAGTTTTATGAAATGGGGCTCAGGAATGTTTTCATAAAAGCAGACAAAGTTATCCCTAGTTTAGCTTTGTCCAATGATGTATGGATTGCTCAGTATTGACCTCTTTATTCTGTACATTTTTTTTCACTTGTATAAGAAACGAAAACAAATTTAACCCAATGCCTACGGGAACCAGGTGACTGCTGTATTAAGCCTATGGGAATGAGAGAATTCATTAGTCAACAGGTTAAGGAATAAAAAATAGAAGAATGAAGTCATAGAGACAGAAAGTCATAAAAAAGGCCATAAGCATTTTGGAATAATACAATTAAAACTTCTTTTTCTATAGGGCCTAGGACCCATTTCCTAATTTCTATTTGAAAATAAGAAATATAGATTAGTCTTTTATTTTTAATATGATATTAGTATTAATCTTCAATCTTCTTTATCAGATATTACAATACATTTGTAATAAAGAATTATATGATTAGTGCAATGTAAATCATTTGAGGTTGTTACCCAGCTTTAAAATGTGTAGAAAATAGGGTCTACCCCCCTCCACCTCAAATTGAAAGAAGTTTTGATGGCAATGTTAAGATGATGTGGTAGTGAGTTATTTGATGATGATAATGATGGCGGTAATAAAATGGTTATTATGATGATTATCACGGTGATAAGGGTACTGGTATTGATTTAACTTTGAAAGGATATATTAGAAAAGATAACTTTTATTCTGCTTACAACAAAATTTTTACCGAAGCTTTATTGTATCCACCTCACTCTCCCCTGTTGCAGGTCAAATACAATGAGAAGACTAAAGTGCACTCTCTTGAGATCAAGAAGGCAGACTCCATGGACACGGGAAAGTTCTCTTGCAAGCTGGAGAATGAGCATGGCATGGATGAGCGTGTCTTCTCTCTCATGGTCACACGTAAGTACCGAACTCCAGCCCCATCCTAAAATCCACCCCTCTCCACTCACCTGACAGGTTTCCGATTCCCGCCTCCTTGTTATTCTCTCTAGAACGTAGTGAAGGAACATTAAATTTCCTCAGAGTGTTTTGGATTAGTTTGAATTTGCTGAGATCGGTATCAGATTATTGAATTTCTTTGAAATAGCGAGGCTTGCAGTGTTGGTGTCATGTCAGGAATACACACGAACAGTTAGCACACGATTACGCACCCACACCCACGTGGAATAGCCCACACAGGTATTGCCGTGAAACGTTTGATTTTATTTGAATAAACAGTAAGTTCAGATTTATCTGAATGATGAGGACATGGCAATAGCTATTTAGATCTTGTGATTTGTGGTGAGTAACATCAAAATGGCTTAATTGTTCCATATACTGGTGCTACAAGAACTACAATCTCACATTTTGTAGACAAAGGCTTTTTAAAAACAAACTCTTTTCAAATTTTGGGATGTGAATTATGACAACGGTGAGCTGTTCCTAATGTGGAAGCTGCTCTTTCTGTCGTTCAGATATTCAGATATACTTTGGTATACATAATTGTGTAAATATATGTTTGGTTTATTATGTAAATGGATTCTTTGGTACCAGCAGAGCCATCATTAAGATGGAAAACGATTTAGAGCAGAAGCTCAAGAACATTTCAAGAAAGAAAGAGATACCGGTAATACTGAAATGCACAATTTACCAACATGGCTTGTGATGTGGATCTGAAAGAAATTGAAACTTGATTTCTTAAGGTGCTAAGTCAACAATTCGCAATTATCTACACACTCAAGTACCAGTCGTTGTTTTGCTTTATGTGCACTTCATATTTATTATATAAGCAAGGTTGAAGTGACATTTACGCTTAGCAGTGTACCTGATCTATGAAAATTTGAAAAAAACATATCACCAAAACTTCCCCTCAAAAACTTCCTAAACTATGAATTATGTGAACAAAACCTTTGAATATGCATTTTTTTTTCCTTTGGGGAGGGGGGGGGGGGTTGTTTCATAAACCATCATCTGCAAAGTCATTATTTAAAGATATCCAATAATCTGATCTTTTTTAGATGTAGGGTTCAAGAACTATTTAGTATTTAGAAGAGAAAAGTTTGTATTGTCTTCATAACTTATTACCTATATTGTCCTGGGAGGAATGATGTGATACGTTTGCTAAAGAATACTGTGAGAAAGATGTAAATGAAGTTGTAATCTTCACACATTTGACATTTGGAGTAAGTTTATGTACATGTGTAGTTGACTTAATTTTTGAGGAATAAGAGGAATTGCTGCTAGTTGATCAACTTGTAAGATTCAGTTTGATATAAAGATGTTTACTTCAAAACTAGCAAAATACATGCATATGGAAATTAATGATCTATCTTTGACAAAAAATAACAGAAAAAGCTCTTAATGAGTTATATGTAGTATTTAAATCCATGAACATATGTATATATTGAAAGTATTCATATGATTTTTGTACTAGTTGGATACAATGAATTTTAAAGGAAATTAAAGGAAAGATGAAAAATGTTTATTATTCCAATGTACATCTTTGAGGTATCTATACATGTTTTAATGTTTTGATGTTCCTTGTTTGTAATAAATCTGATTGTGTGCCTTGAGTGTGTATTAATATACTGTGATATGCATCCTCTTCGAGTAGAAGTCATCAGATATCCTCTATATACAACCCCTGTTTTTCATTCCTCAGTTTATACATGTACACTTGAAATGCACCGTCGTGCACAGCTATACACTTGTATCATTCATATATATCTTCACAACAGAATTTTCAACTCATTTCTTCTTTGTCAATATTGTGCTTTTAATTCAAAGCCTAATAACAATCATCCAAATATTATCAATTTTTCCCAATACTGTTACCCCTCACCTCACACTATTGCTTGGAGCAATATATCATAACAAAATTAATATCCCCTGTCAAGTAACAAAACCATCATCATGTTTATCAAAAAATCCAGTGTGTACTTGTTAAGTCGGGACAGAAGTGGAGTTCGTCGATAGAGGGAGCTGTGTGATTGAAGTCTGTTTTGAATAACACTCGGCTTTATTGGTGTGAGAGTTTGTCCTGTTTCCATTCACCCTAGATCATAACTGATAGTTTTTTGGATTTGATGGAGTTAATCTTGTTTTTGTTTTTTTTTGTATTTTGTTTATTTTGTTGTTGCTCCTTTTTCAGTGCTTTATATTCTATTTTGCTGGTGATTTTTTGTTGTTGTTGAGGAGATCTTTCTTTTTCAGCTCTTTGTCACCCTGGCTATGTCTCCTTGCTGTGATGGAAGTCCATAATAAAGCACTCCCCTTTTCAAACCAATGTGTGTCAAAGAACACATTGCAAAATTACCCCCAAAATTACTCATTAATACTATTTGTACTGAATCGATAGATGAAGTTACCTATTGTTCACACAATCATTTTCCTGTTTTCAAATTTCTTGGAGGGGGGATGTCGGCAGGGGAAAATGTTTTACATAACCGGTTGTATCACCACAACAGAACAATATACCAAAGATGAATAGTGAATCAAATAGACTCTTATTGATATGTGAAAGTAAAGGAATTCTCAAACTATTGACCGTAACTTGTAGCATCGAGAAAAGTTCTGTATTTTAACTGCAGATAACTCTGTGTTTGAATTACCTTCTGAAAACGTATCAGATTGTATATGTTTGACCTGAAAACACCATTGTACTGTCACTCATACATCTACCTGTATACCTCAAAACATTAGCTCTTTATTTATTATACAGATGAAAGTTCAAGAGCAATTAATGCACTAAGATGTTTCAGTTATTAAGTGCATCCTGCTATCTTGTAGCAATCCAGTCAAAGAATGATCCACAAATCCTTCCCGACATTTAATGGGGCTTTGTTTAGAGAATGGCAACATTTTGTTTCTTTGAACGAGGCAGATGTGGCATCATTTACCGGTCTTGCCCCTAACCAATCCCGCTTCCCACCCCTCCTTACTCCCCCCTACTTATTATGATTTTATTTCCTACCCATAATGCCTCCCAACAGTCTTCCAATCCCCTGTCGAACCCCTTGTGATCACTTTTCACTGGCACATGCTTATGCGGCCCAGCTTCGGCAACTAAGGCACCTTATTACCAGCACAATGTGGCACAAAAACTAGCAAAAAGGAAATGCAAAGAAAAGAGTTTCCACCCCCTGTTCTTTTTTCCCCAAGTTTTATCTTATCGATCCCAAGTTAAAATATTGAGAGGCGGCCCTGACGTCATCTTTTTATCATTTGCATTCCGACGATTGACCAACGATATTCCATCTCTCAGTCCAAGGGGAAGACGATGAGGAAGGAGAAGGTACAATGCTTTCTAAAGTGATTTCTTAACGTGATGGTGGAGGAATGGTCAAATAAATACCTTTACAAGCTTACAAGCTTTACAAGTTCTTGTAAGGTGTATGCCATGCATCACATTCCTGTAAAAAGGTGTCATATATCCATCAGTTGTGTGGGCTTAAAGCAGATGATTTTAAAAAGTAATATGTTCCAGTTTGTGAAGAAAGAAAGTGTATGCAAGCAATTTGCAGCAATAAGAATTCAATTTACAATTGCAATTGATATTTGTTTTTGGAAGTACACCATAAGTTTACTAACCACAAAAGTGTATTTATGTATCTGTTACAATTCACTAGTAATTATATGGGAGTATCAAGTGACAGTTTTTATGGGATCTAGTTTAATGCATAAAAGAAAAAAGGTGCAAAGGCCCAGGACAACTTTCAAAATTCTTGGTGCTTGATATAAATGATTATGAAGTAATTTCATCAATCTTTGAATTAGAAATTGAAGGGCAGCAGACATGTGTATGATGACCTTTAAATACAGGAAGGTGACAAACGACTATTCTCCATCATCACGTTACAAGTAAATATGCTAAACTGTTCCAGAGGACCAAAGAAATGATGGTTTACCTGACTATGTCTCTTGAGAAATATAAAATCAGTTAATTGCCCCAACATGAAATGAAAGTATCGAAACAGTATTGTGACAGAATATGGTATAATGTCACTTCACCTTGGTGAGTAAAGTGCCTGTTGTTTCAAGGGTATAAGATAGTAACGCTGAAGTTTTAAAGTGCAGCTTTGCAGACATTGTAGACTTTATAGACCATATAGCTTGAAGTGGAGGAAAAAAAAAGTTTCAGGAATTTTAAATTGCAGTTGTTAAGCGTAGTTTGGTCAGTAGAAAAGGTACAATCCAATACCCTCTTGCCAATGTGTTATTGTATAATACTTGCAGTGATACACTTACTTGTTTGAAGGTCTCTTCTGAGTTGGACTCAGCATTTTTTGGCACAAGACCCTTTTTTTTTTGTAAATGAAAATAATCACCTTCAAACTCACTGTTGATAATTTTTTATTTTGGAATTGTAAACCATCTCACTGGTTCAAAAGAAGTCCCATTAGTGAGGATTCTTCAACTGCTAAGTAATAAATGTCCCAGAGGAGAGCAAAATGTTTTTATTTTTAATTATAATACAAGTACAAACTAATTCATTACCCAATTCAATTGCAGCATTTGTCCAAGATTTGAAGGAGGTATTGGATTGTGGCATTGAGTGAGGTTAGCTTCATTAAAGTACATCTTGTCAGAATATCCATACCTGTGTCTTTTCATTCATTCATACATTCATTTATCATCCAATGTCCATACCCTTTACTGTACATTGTATTATTTCATATACATCAATCATTCAATTACATCGTTTTAAGTGTAATGTTACCTAACTAGAGTATGTCTCTTGAAATCTCAGAGAATATATGTATATGTATATCATTTCGTTATTTGAAGTGGAAATCAAATACTGTGATCTATTTGTGACAACATGTTTTGTTTGTCAGTTTAAACATCCCATTTGAACTCTGAAATTATGTACTACATACATTGTCTTAGCATTATATAATAATATGAGACTAATGAACTCATGTCATCTACCATTATAAATTAATTACTTTACTGTTTCATCAATTCGGAATTAATTAGGCAAATGGATCGTTTATATACCACTGTTAGACTAGTAGTCATCCACCAGCACAAGTGCACACTATTTTCCTCACTCTGTTCCAGCCAAGCTTTCTATTTCTGAACCTTTTTACATGTCTTCATCTCACTGTTTTCATTTTGTGTGTTGTGAATCTTTTGGAAGTTAAACTGATGATAATATAGGCTCAAACTTATTTTGAAATTCAAGCTGGCTAGCACATCATTCAGCTTTTGCAGTTCAAAATTTTGATCACAGTTTTTGTGAATTCCTGTAATCAGGAAAAGTCAAGCAAAACATCAAGTGAGGGAGTTGCCTTAGATCCTCAAATCGAGACTCTCCTTTTCAATTAGCCGATCAAAATATGTCTTTTAAGATTATTTTCTTTACTGACTTAATTTCAGATCAGTTAGTATTACTATTACCTTGTGTTTTCTTGACCATATGCTTTGTATGAACTGTTAATCAAGATAAACCTTTAATATTTCATTGAGGGAAAATTGAGACTAAGGATGTTTGTAGATTGGAAAGGTTACTTTTTAAAAATGAATTTCAATCCTGTCAAATTATGTTTCTTTGCTTCCAAATGATTCTAAGATCATATTTCATTACCAAGCTAAATTTAGGATCTTAAATGTCTTGCCAGAATTAAAGTATAGATGAAATTTTAATAAACATGTAAATGTAATGTTTATTGGCAAATCACTGTATTTGTATAACTTCTCTTTTTAAAGGAATAGAACCTGAAGCTTCAAGTCCACCCTGAGAAATATATATTTTTACCAAATCCAAAACTGTAACAAAAGTTGTGGTTTAATACCTCTAACAAAAATATGACTAGATGATTTGAAGACATTTGAATGAAATAGTTAAAGGTAGGAAACAATGAATATGAATCCTTTATTCAATTTTTGTCCACTGTAGAGAAATCTTGTAAATACGATCCTTTGTTGAAATGAGATTCATTTTTGGTATATTTATGTTGTTGATGAAAGTTTCTAATTGTCATATAAATACTATTAGAGAAATCTAAAAAAATGTTTTAGATTGAGATTTAAAAAAGAAAAATCATAATTGTACAGAATAGACTAGATGATCATGGGTGAAACAGTTGAATACGTTGAAAGTAAACTATGGGAAATAGCTGTATCAGATAGAATTCAATTCTTTTCCATCATGGAAAACTAACCACCCCTTTCTTGCACTCTCATCCTCTTTCCATTGCACCCTCCTTTCCCCATCAAACATCTATAACTCTTTCAAACAATTCTACTCAGAATTCTAACTAGAATCTCCATTCATCTATGCCCTCCGCACTTGCACTTCACTTGCACTAAACTAAAAACCAAAGAGAAATCTAAGTACCTTTATGATTTTCAATATCTCTTGGTGACTTCTTTTCTTTAAAGTCTCACTTTCCCCCTATTATGAAGTGCAAGATGACTGACTGCCGAGTTCCTGTCTCTCTCTTTCTCTCCAACCCCCTTTCCCAATACTTGCCCCGCCCTTTCTCTGCCCCTATGGTGCATCGACCACCCAACACCTACCACCACCACCACTACCACCCTGCCTGCAGGCAACAGAGGTATTTGGATTGTTGTTTTGAATCACAACATCCCCATTGGGGTGTTAATCGCCAGTTGATGATTTAGTTGCATTTTCAGTGGTTTTTATTTATTCTAGACACGGAGCAAGATCTCTCAATATCAGATTCATAAAACGTAGAAGTTATTCTGGGTGGACATAGATTTAGGTTACATAACACATTTGAATACTCGTGAAATTACACATCATATTATGAATTACACTTTTTACAAGGTTCTCATTTGTAGGCAGATGTGTTGGCATTTTGTTGAATATATTTTTATTGAACTTTTTGAAGATATATTTTCTTGGTGTAAAGGGGAAAATAATGTTATATCAATTGCTGAAAGCCAGAGGAGTGTGAATAATGATACAATACCTTCTTTATCTTTCTTTTTAGAAACAATTTCCGAGCAGTGTAAAGTATCCAGTAATAAACACATTTTAAAAGTTTATTTTGATTATTTTCAATTCCAATTCCAAAGTGTATATTTGTAGGTATTAGTAGAGCTATTCCATCTTGCTCAAAGACAAATAAAAACCACTTAAAATGTGTCAGTTTATGTTCAAAACAATGATCTTGAATAACCACCCCATGTACAAAGTAGCTATGTTTATGGAAGGAAATAATATCGACAGTGATCCTCTAGAATTTTATTTATTATTTTCTTTACCTGTCTGCTGATAAGCCTTCTATGCTTCTTAATACATGAGTTTGGTGGCTTAGCGACACTGGCACATAAAAACCATCACTTCTTAACAAAAGACTGCATCTAGCCGATGAACAATCGTCTATCTTGGATCTAGCTAGCTGGTGCATGTCTGCTCTGGTTAGAAGATCCCAGATAGGGGAAGTCAGATTTTAAGCCATAACAGTTCATAGTTTTCTTAAGGTCTCAATTAGTCAGCTTTTCCTCCTTAAATTGGCACCTGTTATTCTTATTTTCCACTTCTACATACAGTTTAAAAATGATAAAAAATGAATATTAAATGAACCAATGTAAAATGAAAATTGCAAAATTTAATGGAAAATAACATTAAAAAAGTGATTTTATATTTTACACTGTGAATTTTAAAGACTTAATGCTTAGTAATAATTGAATCTCTCTAATTTGAGAATGGCACAACATACTGCATTAATAGAAATAGTCTCAAAATTTTCTGTGAAGTTTGCTCTTTCTGCTCATTTATAATTTGCAATTCCTAGCATTCTTTGTCAAAAGATAATGCAAAACATCACTCAAAGGATACTCTGTACTGCTATGGGTCAATCGGTCAGATGCTTTCCTATGTTGAAAAGCGGCGGTTTTACATGTCACTAAATTTTGCTAAGCTGCCCACTGAATATCCCTTGCTTCAAGGACTATTTTAAGCATGCTCAACCCAACTGGAAAGCAAGATAAATAACCTTCTTTTGAGAGCACCCAATTTGCACCGTTGCACTTGATGATTTGGGCTGATAATGGAATTGAATTTCCCGTTTCCTTCTCTCCCTCATTTGAATTTGGCGTCATTAATAGGGAAATGCAAGTTTTGCTCGGATTGTTAATTTACCATGCTTATAATTCCTTTTAATAATTCGTAAGTCATATTTTTGACAAATTTATGCAAATTTATGTTAGAATGAGTTGGACTGTTGAGTGTGTTTAAAATAGAGATTGAAGTGAATGGATTCATATACATGTACCTTATTATGAAGTAATTAAGATCATATCTTTGGAATACATATAACTCTTTATATATTTGATATCATTTCTACATCTCTTGCTACTTCTCAATGTATTACATGTACTTCTGTAATATTCACACACTCTACCTTTGATGTAGGATAATTTCACCATATTCTTGACCATTTCCAGACCATAAAAAATACATCTATAGCAGAACAGAAGAATTCCCTGTGACTGGTGTTGTAACCAATAGATCAGTATTTTTTTATAAAACCCATTTCAAAGCCTTTGACATTTATTTGTAATACGCTACTTTGTATGGTCGTTGTTGCAGAATTGAATTTAGTTCAGCAATTTTTAGGATATAAAGCTTTTTCACTTTGCATAATTTATTCTTAAAATTGTGGAATATGTTATTTATTTTAAATGCTCTTGGTAAGACAATATTCTTTTCATGATGTATTATATCATAGAAAGCATACTCATTTCAAATTCAGTTCAAATGGACAAACATCCAAAACTTGGTAGTGGTTTGAGAAAGATACGCACATGTTTACAATGTTGCCACAAGTAAAACTTGAGAATATACTGCATTCAATAATCTTATACATCATAGGAATTATTTCCTTAACAAAGACATTTTGAAATGTGAAAAAGAAATGTATAATAATAATAATAATAGTAATAATAATAATAGCTGTTTCTTATAAAGCGCCTACAGCATTATTACCCGTTTGCGATTCTGTACATTACAGTGCACATTCTCCACTCCTCTGGGGAGCATTAATTGCAGCCAGTTGCCTGTTTCCTAGCGAGCACATGCTAATCCAACCAAAAAGATGTTCACATCCTGATACCCATTTGATACCTGGGTGGAGAAGAGCAATGTAAAATGCCTTGCTTAATTTCATGAGCACACACATCTTTTACACCAACTCATAATCAATGCGTAAAACACCATCCATATCTTATCAAGAGCATCCTCAAAATACATTAATGTTTCTTAATGAACAGTTTCTGTCAGTAAATAAATGTTTCAAATATAGAGGCACGTTTTTTGAAATAATTTTTTGAAATATATAACATGTTTGTTTACAGGTTAAATTATACTCATCAGACATTATTTTGTCAACTGTCATTACTTTTAACAAATCAATATGAACCTCCCTTATCATGTCTAATGACAGTCATGACAACCTCACATATAAAATAGAATTACAGTTAACAACATTTTCATTCTAGTTACAGGTAGTTTAGGTTAAAGATCTCAAGAGCAGGATTAAAGATTGGAAAAAAGGAAGATATTTTGTATTCTTGGATCTCTTGTAACATCCCTGAACAAAGTTTATCTTAAAGAGTCATGTAACTGATAAAAATAGGGAGAAGGATGTTTCCACTAGCAGTTGAATTAAGCAAATGCAAGAATCTTATCAAAATCGAGGTGTAAATGTCAGTCAGTGTTGTATGTACCTGTTCGATGATATTCTCTGTATTTTACCCATAGAATCAACTTTGTTAATAGCTTAAATGCTTCCATATACTGTCGACTCTCTCTTTGTTCCATGTAGATTTTATAAGATCTTCAAGCTGAAAATAACAGTTATGTTCAGCTCCCTAAAATATTACAAGACCGGGAAATTTCCATTGGGATTTGATGGTTAAAATTATTTTCATTATAATTAGAGGGACACAAGTTTCATGAGGAATATGTACATGCATCTTTTTAATCAAATATTATCAAATTCAATTTTGAAGTGAAAGTCCTTATAGTGTATTGTCGAGTCAAATAATGATTTTTAAAGAAAACCTTGTTTTAAGTTTCTTGCTTTCAGTTATATGTATTTTACTTGTATAATATCACTGTATGTTTGAATGTCTATCTTAACATTTCAGTTTCAGTTTCAGTTTATCGGTACATGGATTAAAAGTGAAACTTACATTTTGTGAATTCCAATTTTATTCACTTTACAGAGAAAGCACAAACTGATGAACTTGACTTCAGAGCTCTCCTCAAACACAGGTGAGGATAAACAAAGAAAAATTTTCTTAGTTTGGTTAATTGTCAATTAAATACTTACCTACACTTATCTGCCCAGTGTATTAATAGTAAGCAATTTGCATTCAAAGAAAAACAATTTCTTTTGTACCTATTTCCCGGACAAGCCCCCAATTTTGTTTTGGACTCGCCCATTGCAACTACCCATAGCCCTCTTTATGTGAGCATGACTAGGAGCATGTACTTTATTTGTATTGGTCTTCATTTAATCTTTGTCGTGTAAATGTACATGTAAGTAAATACATGAATCTTTCCATGTAATGCTTTTTGAATGAATCTTAAAGGAACTATCTATTACATCGTATTTTGGCACTTATTCCATAGTTTTGGACTTTTAAACTACGTCTGCAGAAAAGAATTCTTGTAAAAATACACACAGTAGTAAGTTAAGGCTTGTTTTCTGATGCCAGACCTTGATTTTCAACCAGTTTTTGCCCTGCCCACAATTGGGTCCAAAATCAGCGTGATTGACACATCAATCTGCTGACATCATCGAAGGAAAGATGTGAGCTGATGTCATGGGAATCATCCCATAAAACTTCTGCACTTCTTCAAATTATGTAAATTTGTATTTTCAGTGCTATATATATTGGTTTTATTCTTGTCTCCTTAATGTTATTTCGCCTTAATTCCATTTACACGCGATACAGCGCTGGATTATTCTAGGTCATTTGATACTGGGAAAAGTCTGTCAGTTTAGCATAACTTGATGCCACCAATGACTTTCAAGTTAATCTTAGACAATTCCTGACACTTTGCAGTGGAGCAGTCATCTCCTTATTGTGAACTTGCTTTTAGTATCAGAGTTGATGTCACAGAAGTTGAGTTGTTAATTCATGTATAATTATAATACATGACCTCATGACAATGATGTTCAAATATTAAGCTTGAATTAATTATTCTTTTTTTTTTTTTTTACCTGACATTCTACAGGGAGGTGGAAAGGAGGGAGTCGAAGATGGTGGAACCTGACTGGGGTGACTTGAAAGAAACACCTGGAATGAAGGCTAAGGTAAGGGCTTTGTTATACAAATGGTACAGATACTATTGAACCATTGAAATTGTAAAGACAACTGAATTAGAAGCTGATTATTGTAAATACATATACCTTGTATAAATAGTTTTGAAATTTCAGGCCTGAATAAAAATGATTTATGTACATGTTTGAGTGCATGTACATGTAGCTCTGTTTTAGCTTGATATACAGATTGTATAATATGTAAATGTATTTCCGACTTTGGATATTTTTATTGTGAATTTGTCATCTCCACTTGTGACAAAGACTTTGATTACATCACAAGGATAGAGTGAAAGAAACTCGGCTGTCAAAAGCTGAGCCTAAGATGAGTCATTGTCTAGTGTAAGGAATCGTTGACAGGTCTTTATAATTGAACAGCAGTTTTGAAAATATTTTGTACTTTTGTTTATGCTTACGTGGACAAACTGGATGAAAACCAAAGGAACCTTTTTTGTTCACTATCATAGATATTTTTTTTTTTATTGCAAGTCATATTGCTTGTATTTATTCTACAGGCTGTCCAGATCATCATGCCCTTGAAGGATGTGAAGGTCAACGAGAAGGAAGGTCGCATGAAGCTCATGTGCGAAGCAAAGTTTGAGGGAGGCAAACCCAAGTGGTTCAAAGACGGCAAGGAGATCGCACCAGGCAAAAAGTGTCGCATGAAGGCAGCCAAGGGCGAGGTCGAGCTCACCGTCTATGACATCGGACCGGGCGACAAGGGAGAGTACAAGGTCCAGTTCGACGACGGGACCGAAACCAAATGCAAAGTGACAATCGATAGTAAGTATGAGTGCATTGCTCCAGGATTTGGCCTCCACAATTCTACTGCCTATAGCATCAATGGCCAGGTCCTCATGCTCAGTACACTCACACTTAAAGTATACTTTCGAGTCAAATTGTGAATTTGGCTTCCAACGTGGCTGCAGTGGAACGTCATACCACTTTCCATGATCACACTGAAAGATTTGAAAAAGTAACTTCTTTCAAAATTTCTTTCAAAATGAAGTGATTTCTTCACTGCTGTGAGGAGATCTCCCAATTCGTGTTGAGCCAATACAAATCATTGATTATATATTCTTTTTATTTTTAGGGGAAAGGGGGGATGGGGTGTGGACGTTTAAAACTTAGAAGGGGGTAAATGTAATTTTTTTTTCCCCCAGAGAGATTGCAAAATGCTGTATGCATTGTTTCAAATCCATCTATGAAATACAAACTAGACCACCAAGATGGAAACCGCAATCTTGGGTAAGGAATGGTATATGGTGCAGGTTGCAGTCCTGGAATGCGTCTATTCCATTTGTCTTTCATGCTCCGCCTGCCTACTTTAATATGAGTTTGCAAGTGGAATGCAACGTGTTCATTCAATATTGTATCATTGTTTTCATGTTGAATGTTATATTTTTAAACATGTTGCCAATTCAACTGTCATTTGAATGGAAGAACAGTTTTACAACATTCTTTGAGACAGACATCGTTGCATTAGAAGTATTTACTCTAAATTTATTCAATATGGAAATCTGAATTTATTATATTTTTTGTTTAAATTATTTTTATATTCAAATGAAATCTAATATATAAAATTTGTATATTTATAAATGAGTCATATAAATGTTTTATAGATGAGCTTTCTTATTTTATTTATTGTTTATTTAATTCTGTAACATTCTAATAATTCTAAAATATTTTTTCTTGAGTTCACTTTGAAATAATGAATTTTCTCCTGATTATTAACAATATCTTCTTTTTTCAAATGTTTCAATAATCACTTTAGAGCATATATTCACTTTCTCTATGACATTAATAATTTTCACCAATATTCACCTGTTGCTTCAGTGAAACAGATAATTCTGCATATGTAGAAGTAGTATAAATAGACTAAGCTACATTATTAAACAGTAAGTAGCACAAAGTAGTTTGCATAACCAATAAATATCAGGACTTATTTCTCTGATAATTGATACCAGCAGCTGCGTAGTCATTTTTAAAGCTTTTAATTTTTGATACTTGTAACTTATCATTAGCATGCATGTTGAATCTCATCAATTTTGGGAATTCAATTTTCAAATTATAAACTCTTCATCATTTTATTATTTTTTTATTTTTTTTTTACAATACTTTACATTCCTCATTATTTGCTTCAACTGACATTTTATTTCATGCCAAACTCTATCACTCTTTAATCACAGCGTAGTACATCAGAGTATGTATTCTAGACATATTGAGCAATGAATATGTAGAACCATTCATCTAGTTCACATTGTCTGTTAGTCCATTTGTAGTCAGTCATTTGTTATACTGTAGCACCAGAAGCATGTCTATGATAATACTGTCATTCTATATCTCTTGTCTCATTTGCTAACCTAAGCAGAGCATACTAATCCTATTATCTAAACCCAAGTGCTAAGGTAAAATGGGATTTAAACTTGTCATCTCTGAATTATGCAAAGCAACTTCGTTTTTATGGGACTCAATGTGGGAAATAATAATTTAGATCAAATTTTTCTAATACAGTCAGATAACAAATACAAACTGCTTGAAATCATTCATTTGGGCATATTCTGTGTAGCCCAACTTTTTTTTAGAGTTCTTTTGTTCAACCACTCCTTTAATTCTTTTTTTTTTTTAATAATTGATATTGGAGCTAATTCTCTTGATAAATTCTATTCATAAAGAGGAAAGCATTTCTTCTTTTATCCATGTCGATACACAAATGCTCCCACATAATTATTTCTGCTACAGTGTATCTTGGCAATAATAGATTAGCAACAATAAATTTCACACTCAGATTCAAGTCCACAATAAGAGGATTTGGGAAATCTGTTCCTTGTTAATGGATACAGCAGCTTTTTATCCACATTTTTGTGGAAAGAAAAAAAATGTAGCAGTATTTTTATTGATTTTTTTTGGATTTTTTTTTTGGGGGGGAATTTGCATTACATTAGATTATTACAGTAGGATATTGCACAGTACAGTGGAAACTGGCTATACAGAGCTCTGATATAACAAGATTCCTGATATGACAAGGTAATTTTGCTGGTCCCAGGTCTTTATGTTATTTTGTATTTTTACCCTGATATAACTAAGGAGATTCCTGATATGACAAGGTAACTTTCATGGTCCCAATGCCCTCGTTATAGTGAGTTTCCACTGTACTGGCGAGTGTACAGCATGACAATAACAACATTACATATTATCCTCTCTAGCATGACTGCATGCAAATCATATCTACATCTAATTCATACTCTTTATTTATTCTATCCATTCAACTCTTTGTAAGTTAGAGGGATGCATCTTTTATTGGAGGGGTACCAGGCCTAATCATTTGTCCTTAGTCAATTATAGGTCACAAAGTAGAACTCGATGATTCAAAAAATATATGAACCAATAACGTTAAACTAAGGGAATGTAAGAATTCAATCTAATTTTCTGGAATTGAGATTTTCTGTAGTGAATATCAAAAAACGTTAATTAAACTGAGACCAATCTAGCTTGCCAAACAATTGACGATTTGTTAAAGTCAGTTTGTCTTATTTATAAAAACATTCATAAAAACATGTAAATACATGTACATTAATACAAATCCAATTATTTTTTTCACTGATTTCATGGACATGTCTTAGAACAAAAATTTTTTTCAAAAAAACATACAAGAATTTCCTATGTATGTTTCTTGATATATCTGTCCAACACAATCTTTGAGTATACACTGTCAAAAACAATCACTACTTCAAATAGAGTTCATTAATTTAACCAATTCATTCTTCAGAACTACTTCTTTAAAGTAGAGCCCAAAGTCTGTTTCTTGGGGTGTGTTCTCCCATGGTAATTGATTTTGTGGACCTTGTTAGTGCCAAACGGTTACACCTGTCGTACCTCTCTAACCTGCCCTCCAACTTCACCCCCTGACCCAGCCACGGTTCACAAGTGGCCCCGCCTATCCAACACCCCTACCAATCCTCTCATGTCTTTATTCCGCCTGAACCCATTCAGAGCATGTGTGTTTGGCACAGATGAGTGAACCGGAGTACAGGAAACTGCAGAAGCAAGGAGTCATGCCCAAGGATGGTAGGCTACGAACAATACCCGTCAAACCATGATATGGGTCTATAAAAAGGCTACTGCATTCCCTGCAAGTAGAATTTGTCCAGATTTTGGAAGAAGTTGCACTTGTATGGTTAAATACGTGTATGCAAATTTTTGAAACCCCCAAACTTTCAGATGGAAGTTTTGAATATTATCACCTATCAAAATTGAAATTTCTGATCTTGGTGGTGTCAGACTACATTTTGTAGCTGTTCACCTGTTCCCCTTTATGAAGCAGTTCATTCTTTTCTTCATCTTGGAGTTGTGCCCCACCATTTTAAGGTTGATATTCATATGACTATACAAAATGTTTAATTAAAAACATTTTAAACTTCAACCATGAGTACTGTTTCTTCCAAGATCTGGTCAATGGCAGATTGTAGGGAGTGCAGTTGCCTGAAGGGTTATGACACATGTTCTGTTTATTATACATGTACTTAAGGCAAATCAGAATTTGTACATTCTCTTTTATAGAATTGTGTTGATGCCACATAGAGGATTTCATTTAATCATCTCAAAAAGTCATTTTTGGCACTTGAAATCCCCTTGTATTGAACTTGCAGGGATGAATAAATTTTGTGTGAAGAAAATATTGATAAATTTGGTAGCAAAGAAAAAAACAAACAGTTTTTGTGTCATTATACCCTTTAATTACTGAAAATTGCCTTGGTTCAAGAGACAAATTTTTAACCCATGATTTACTGAACAAAACTATCCAAAGTTGAAAAATGCCTTTTTTTGTACTGTTCGATGTAGATAAATCATTTATAATGAATTGGAATTCAATGACTTCTGGCAATCTTTACAAATATGTGATTTCTATTTTTGAATTGCAGTTGTTTCTCCTTTTAATGTACAAATATCCAAAATGTTTTGAAGGCTTTGATAATTAAATTTCCATGTCCAGTATTCAAAAGGTTAAAACTTTTGACGAGTCAAACGGGCAATTCACAGTAATTGACATCTCCCTACCAGACAGAATGCCCCCTTTTGCATTGCTATATGTATTATGTAATTGTCTTAAGCCCAACCTGACTGCATTTTGCATGGGTCATGCAAGATATTCCTGGGTATGCAATATGTGTTCCTGGAATGTACTTGTCCTTGGTACAAACTTGATAGTGAATGTCCCCGTCTCCCTATTCACAGTTCATTCTGAAAGTAAATTTGCACAAAAATATCTCTTTGGATAGACATTTTTTTTGTTGTTGCACAACTTATGACCGTGTAAGCTCACCAAGTTAAATATTGAGCTCGATATGAAAGAAGCACACTTGCATTAGGAGCACAGGTGAAGATTTAAAAAAAAAAAATTTTTGTGTATAAAGGTATGGAACAGCAGAGGAACAAGTTGTACTTACGCTAAAGGCTGATTCAGTTAATTGAGGAGTAATTTACATTTGGAAACAGGAAAATTCTCTTTGACTGCTCTTGCTGTATTATCATGCTTCACAAGTTCACATAGATATGGAAATTCCTCTATGTAAAATATGATGTACATGTACATGTGTGTAGGATAAAATCTGTATAAAGTAAAGTCATCTTTTAAAAAAATGACAATCTGGTTCTTATTTTTGTAAGCAGATGAATGGTTGATGATTAAACTATGACAGAGTTTGAAATATTCCAAATGGGGTCATGCATGAATGAAATTTGACCAGTGAATATAATAGATATAGCACCATGCAATGCATTCGCTATTATTATGAAAACACTTGTTGAATGCTTATGATATGATATGCAATATAAATGCAATTAGATGCAGTATACTGTTGTTGCAGATATATGATACCAGCTACCACATATAGGAATGATATAGGCTTCTTGCACAGCGCCTTTGCTGAAGACACATATTTAGCATGGAAAAGCAAATATCTTGCCCAAGGATCTTATTTCGAAAGGAAAAGTGTATGTGTGAAGAAATAACAAGGTAATGGATGCCGCACTGAACTTGTATTCTAAAGTAATATGTTCACATCTTCAGTAGATCACTTTATTTGTAACAAAAGAAGAATAATGTTTTTGCTTCAGATGATGAAAAATAGGAAAACATGTCTCCGATTCAGTTTCTCTTCATTCAAAGTATGCTACATGTAATTCTACAGTTTTTCAAGAATTTCAAATATGCAGATGTGTTCATATCTAAGCAAGATACATCTCCGATAAGCTTATCATTTGAAATATTAGCTTGAATTTGAAGAAAGTAAGAAAGGAGAGGTATTGAATTGAATTAAATGTAATCATTAAAGATTATTGAATCTAAAGATACAACAAAATTGAATAGAGATTTATTTATGCTGTCAATGCTTGAAAAGAGGAATAAGAGACAGAAAAAAAAGAAGACAAAGCAAAGAAACCGTAACAATATTTTTAGGACATAAAATAGAAACCTTTTTCACATCTGAGGCACCTAAATCCAGTCGGCCCCTCTATCCACACAAGCAACTTCTTTCTTGTCCACAGCTTCCAAGCCGAAGATCGACTTCATCACCTTGATCAAGACCGTGGAGGTAGATGAAGGCGCTGATGCCAAATACACGGCTGAGCTCAGCGGTGACAAGTTTGAGATCACATGGTTCAAGGATGGCAAGAAGATCACTGCCAAGGATATCCCCAAGTTTGAGATCAAGAAGCTCGGCCGCAAGCACTCCCTCGTTGTCAAGAAGGTGACAGCGGAGGACCAGGGAGAAGTCACGCTCAAGGTCGACAGGCAAGAGTGCTGCGCTGGCCTGCTGGTCAAGGGTGGGTGCTGACTTCATGTTTTAGTGTGGTCCAGTTTGATGCAAATCCTTTTCTTATAGGCTCTTGGAGAAAGAGTTTCTATAATTTTGAATACATTTGTGAATAGAGATGAATCATTCAGCACAGTCGTATCAGACTGATTTCGTTTTAATGTCAAAGCATTCAGAATATTTTACAACAAAATAAAGCGGTCTTGACTGTTTTATTATATACATTGTACAATTTAATTCTCTTTATTTGGTGGTATAGTTTCACCCTTTGAATACCAAGTCTGGGGAGCGTTTCATGAAAGGAAGTTGTTGGATATTTTATCCGACAACTGTTATAAGCTACTGAAATCCTTGCATCTGATTGGCTGAGAGCAAATTTGTCGGATAAAATATCTGACAAGTCCTTTCATGAAACGCCCCCCTGATATAACTCGGGCTTGAGTCTATGGAAAATGCAAAATCAAATCAAAGCCAATGGGTTCAATATACTTTGCAATGTTTCTTATTGCAGCTAAGCCCAAGTTCCTTCAAGAGCTGAAGGATATCAGCATTGTTGAGAAGCGCACTGGAGTTCTGGAGTGTGAGATCACTGACGTTGATGCCAAGGTAAACCAAAAATATTTTAGAAAGCTATTGCAATATCTAAATTCCTCCTCATATGACAGGTTTATCAATACCCAATGTCAACCCCTCCCCCGCCCCCCCCCAAAAAAAAAATCCGAACAAACCAAAACAATAACAAACAAACCCTGTTTGGTACAATTTAAAGGGAAAGTCGACCCTGATATTAAGTTAGTTTTAAAAGAAGTGGAAAAATTAAAGAAACAGATCAATGAAAGTTTGAGCAAAATCCGATAAGAAATAAGAAAGTTATGAATTTTTGAAGTTGTAATTAATGAAACACAAAGTGGCAACTCTGTGACTTACATGTATCTTGTGAGCTCCTCTCCCATTCGCTCCATACACAAAAATTCATAAATTTCCATTTGTTTTTGATGAGGGAATATATTTGTATCATACAGATTTTGTGTAAAAGCATAATACAAATAATTAGATATAGGATGAATGTATGATGAAATATTTTCTTTCGAGAAAATTAATTTTTTTTTCAGTACAGGGCAAATGGGAGAGGAGCTTGCAAGATACTTGTACATCACAGAGTTGCCAATTTGTGTTTGATTGATTACAACTTCAAAAATGCATAACTTTCTTATTTCTTATCGGATTTTGCTTAAACTTTCATTGATCTGTTTCTTTAATTTTTCTGCTTTGGTTAAAACCAACTTGATATCAGGGTGGACTTTCCTTTTAAGGGTTAATTGTTCATAATTAATGTTTTAGTGTCACTTGTTGTCGTCCAATCTTTGTGATGAGGAATTTTTCTGCTCAAAATATTCCGATTTATTTATTTTTTACAATAGCATTTGATATTCAACCCCTTCTGCTGGGCCACCATGTTTTTGGACAGTTGTCATAAACGAACTTTCAGAGAGGGAATTTTGACTTAAAATGCTTTGTGCCAATTGGGCGCAAAATGTCTTCCATGGATATGAACTTGACTGTAGAGGTATCTGTTTCTTTTTTGGGGATAAAAAATTAAGTCCTTGTATTATTGGGTTTAAGGCCTACAGCTTGGAAGGGATTAATTTAAAAAATATTTTGTTCGGGTTTCTCCCATGCAAAAATGCCCTCTGTTCCCACCATCCTTATCATTCATCATTTATTCTTGTTTTTTCTTCTTGTTTTCCAGGTGGAATGGACCAAGGATGGCAAACCATTCACTGGCAACGACCGTGTCAGGCCAGATGTTGAGATGGGCGTAAGGAAACTCATCTTTGACAAGGTCAACTTCGAAGATGCAGGCAAATACACCTGCAAGTTTGGCAAGCTGGAATCTACAGGAAATGTTGCTGTAATCGGTAAGTAGAGTGGATCATCCTGTAATCTCTTTCAAATGATTAAAGGAGGTTTTGTGGAAGACATGAACCTCTGTCTCAAAGCAAATTAATAGTTTTAGTCATCTGTCATGGCTTCTTCGAGCTGTACTGTAGTTTCAGATGTTATTTTAAATTTTACAAAAACGGAAAGTTTCAGAATATTAGTAGAAATAGAATATCAATTTTATTTTAAAAGAAATATGTAAATTATTATTTTGACCTCACTTTTTCAGGTGAATGGTATCCATATTTAACTTGAAAATGCCCTTGGCTTAAATGACATGAGAGGATAGTACATGTTAACTCCAATATATCTTCCATTAATCTTTGTCCTGTGGCCCTTGACAGAGAGTAACTGCAACATATCTCCCTTTAACCTTTGTACAATGACCCTTGACAGAGGGTAACTGCAACATATCTTCTTTTAACCTTTGTCCTGTGACCCTTGACAGAGGGTAACTGCAACATATCTTCTTTTAACCTTTGTCCAGTGGCCCTTGACAGAGGGTAACTGCAACATATCTTCCTTCAGCATTTATCCTGTGGCCCTTGTCAGAGTGTAACTGCAACATATCTTCTTTTAACCTTTGTCCAGTGGCACTTGACAGAGGGTAATTCTAACATATCTTCCTTTAACCTTTGTTGTATGACCCTTTACAGAGGCACCTAGCATGTCTGCCAAGCTGGATCCCGTCTCCGAGGTTTTCGCCGGCGAGGACTTTGAAATGCTTACTCAGGTCAGTGCTCCCGAGGCTGAGGTGTTCTGGTTCAAAGACAACGAACCACTGGAGCCCTCGGACAAGTTCGAGGTCGTGTCTGATGGCAACAACAGGAAGCTAATCATCCATGATGTCCAGCCTGAGGACAAAGGTCGCTATGCCTGTGCCATGGACGAGGACAATGCTACCTATTCCACACTCAAAATCCAGGGTAGGTGCACAGTCTTTTTTCCCTAAAGCATGGAATGAATCTGACAAAAATCATCCTATAATCTAGAAAATCATAAAACATATAATGACATTTATTCAGGTATCCAATGCTTTGTATCATCAAAGTTAATTACTTACTAAATTCACCCTCCTGGAATTGTTTATAATGGTCCTTTGCTATTGCATGATATGAAGTTAATAATAAACCATTAGATGGTTCCAGATTTTATATTTTTTCTCTGAATTCCAATGACAAGCTTGATGACACAAGTGCTAATATTGAACCTTTTGCAATTACAGAGATACTGTACACACATGCAGGCAATCAAGGATTTTTTTCCTCAAAATTGTAGGGGACCATTCTGCTCGAATCTTTTGCTAGGATAAATATCAAAGGAAGCCTTAAATGACAGATCCCTAAGTATTTGAGTCTTATGTGAAGACTTATACACCATCATTTGACTTCACGGCATATTTTTTTATAATGGGGTAGCAGGATATCATAAAAATTTCAGTAATGAATGTGAAAGACTTGCATGCAGATTTTTATCCATTTTATGTATGGGAAAATGTAAATCTATATTGTCATAGATATCCTATGCATGTGGCTATCCTCTTTTACATTTCCCTTCCTTAAAAGATTTAGACTTGTAACCATGAATGCCTATGAAACTACAAAGCAGGGAGCACTTTCTTTTGTACATTTACAAGTACAGAAGTACATGTACTTCTATCTCTCCATATATTTTTGCACATATATCCAGATTTGCAGAACTTTTAATTATATATGACTTTTTCATCAATTTTCATCAATTTCGAAGTGTAGGTTGAATACAATATCTTATGTTACAGTGGTATGTTTTGCTTGTTTCATGAAAATGAATGCATATATTCCCCATTGTATTCTTGGAAATGATGCATTTTAAACATATCATCATATAGTATATTATCCATTCAGCTTACAAAGATATACCGGGTGTCCAAAAAAAGCGGAACTTTGCCTTCGAAAAGTATACATATTTTTTACATCACTGGGTAAAGCATCTTCTACCGAAGTGAATGATATCAAGATTATTGAATTTGGTAAAGTAATGTTGATTCCATGCCCGTTTCTTAAAATACAGTCATTTTCAGTCATTTTCAAATTTCGCATGTTTTTTGCGACTGATGAGAGTAGAAATGTGTCGGGAATGGCCTTTTATATGGCATGTACAAGAATTAGCGTTGTTTCCACTTTTCCTGAGCTACAGCTCACTAAACCCATTCCTGATACGATCTTACACTCATCGCTTGCAAAAATCAAGCGAAATTTGAACAGGCATAGAATCAAAATTACTTAACCAAATTCAATGATCTTGGTATCATTTTCTTTGGTAGAAGATGCTTTACCCAATGATGTAAAAAATACATATACTTTTCGAAGGCAAAGTACTGAAAATCTGCCGTTTTGCTTTTTTGGGGAAACCCAGTATAGAGTGAGAAGAGGAAGTTAGTAAATGTTTGTAATATGGCACAGTGCATGCCGGAATGTTATATGTAGGGTTAGTGCATGAAGAATGAATAGTCCTATACACCTGTTAAGGTAACTTAATCATCAAGGCCAGTGTTGATTAATGCATAATACCAGTATTTTCAAAGCCAGATTTAATTCCAGACTAAAAGTTGGTTGAGTTAGTCCATCGAATAATTGATTACCTAGTGTCAACCTCTTATTCCGGTTAAAGCTGCATGGACCGTAATTCTTTGTGTGAATGGATTATAGTGAAATTCATGTCATTATAAAACTGACCTTTCATTTTCATCTCGAGTTTAAATTAATTACCCCCCCCCCCCCCATATCTTTATAGAAGTACAGTACGTAATTGTATGGAATGGAGAGTTTGGCACTTACACGTTGGACTAAGCTAAGATAATTTTGACTTATTCTGCTATTCATAATGCTGGCCTAAATCTTTTAATATGTAGATTTACAGAATTATCCCTTAAGATTACCTTTATAGTCCCCAAGGCGCAGGTAGAATGAAAACCAACCCAATCCATTAGTCGAAGAAAATCCTACTGGGTGGACGACGTAAATGTTATGGAGATCAGGAGTTTGTTAAAGAAGTAGAATTTATGACCCAAGACACTCCTTAAATAAAAAAAACCCTGTGAAAGCTGAAAGCAGCAAATACAAAAGATACCCCATATGTTACCTCATTGAAGGTGATCATCTTATTGCATGTTTGCCACTTCACTTGGTCTTGAAAATGATTTAACCCATTAACTACTGAACCTTCTCATTCCCATAGGCTCAATACAGTGTCAACCCACTTCCCAGTTCCTGTAGGCAAATACCCTTAAGAAATTGATCAAAATGCCTTGCACTGACATGTCTTAATTGACCTGCCTATATCTCTTAATATCTCATATTCCAAACCAAACACTCAGCCAAACCAGGTAAGTGTATGATACTGTCGTATTCAAAGTAACACACCTTTTCTCTGGTTTTTCTCTGTGATTTTACTTTTTTATTTCTGTTGATAGATTAACAAATTTTGTCTTTCATTTCTAATTTATCATTTTCTGCTGAGTGTAATATTTCCGGAGATATGAAAGAGCTGAGTGTTTGGACATTTGCTGAAAGTTCTCTGTGTATTTTGTAGAAAATTCAAAATGTATTGTCATGTCTTTTATGCTAATATCAAAGAAAAATGTCTCAATAGTGTAATACTTGCCGCTACCCCATAAAATTACCTGTTGATTTTTAAGAATGTATATTTTAAAAATATCAAATGTGTAATACAGTTATCTGATTTTCTAAGTATTATGATGGATGAAAAATACCAAGTTCAGAAGGCCTCTTGATAATCAAAAAAAGGAAGACAGATCATCAGCGTATTTTGTAATTGGGCTGTCTATATTCGTTATTAAGGATTGGCTTAGGAAACCCCCAAATGGCCAAATTTATAGTCTTCAGGACAAGAGTTCAGGCAGCATTTGAGGTTAATGTCTACTTGTATTTTTACACCTTGCATAAGGTTCCACATAAGTGATAAGATTGTTTTAATAGCTAGGGAGTTAGATTAGGGTGTATTTCGTATAAGCTAGCCTCATTGCCATTGTGTGAGGCACAAATATTCTTTGAGCTCCTCATCTAAAACCTTGTTTCTTTTTTTCTTCCTTGTCAAACAGTTAACACAAATTTTACTGAAGAAATTTTCAGTCATGAACGCAGATATAATGATGTAATATCTTATCACATGTTTTGGATGAAAAGTCTCCCAAATATGGCTACCTATTCTCAGACATATCTCATCTTGAGCAAACTTTTGTTAGGAGTTTATGTAGACTTGCCATTCATTATAATTGTGATTATAAAGGAAGCAAGTAATGCCCTGTGGTTCGTGATTAACATGACGAAAAGAAAATATTTGCTGATTTCATCCCAGAACTTTCTCTATGCAAAACAAAGTTTTAGGATGGGAGCTCATTTTGTTGTGCACTGTAGCTTGATGTGTTGGGCAACAGAAAGTTTACATGACCTTACCACTTGTTACCAGTGTAGAAGAAGACCCAGGGATCTTATTCATGGTAATTAACTCATTTTGTTTAAACTCTTTGAGAAGGAATATAACGATTCTTTCGGTCGGGTTTGTGAGTTAAATAATGGAAGACTTTGGTCCAGTTTAAAATAGAAAAGAAAATTAGGCTAAGAAACAAGATATAAAGAATATTTCCACTTCTAAAAAAATTAAAAGTAACTTTTTGATATGACAAAGATTATAAAGAAATCAAGAAATGTGAACTGTTCATATTGTATAATTTTTCTTTTACATTTATCTCAGAAGATTTTCCTTGTGTGTCAATGCACAGCAGTTTTGAATGAATTTTATTTACAGAAGAATATTGCCAGCTGAGTGTTATCTCATTCAAGGAATAGAAAACACCATGGAATATAACTACATGTATACAGGTTACAGAAGTTTTTATGAAAATAACCTACTGATACATTGATTTATTATTGTGTAATTCTGCAACAAAAATGAAGGGATCTAGAAATCTCTCATGAGCAAGGGATTAATACATTTGCCTGGGTCTTGGTCTACACTCGCACAGGGTTGGATTGTGAATACCTTTTGGCTCGCAACATGCCAGGTAGAAAAATGCACTAAAATTTGGGAGCATTTTCAGCAGGTTTAAAGTCATCTTTTCCAAGCTGAATAATAGAGAGTGTATCTTTCTTCAGTGAAACATTTACATATACTATTTGTATAAATGGACCTTTTGCACTGTCTCTCAAATTTTTAAAATCTGTTTTCAGTAATAATAATAGAATGTTTGTCCGTTGTAAAAGACTGCAATAATTTTCAGGATTGAGAGAGGCAGTTGTACCAAAAATTTATTGATCTAAGAACCATCTTGATTGTGAAGGAGAAGGTAAAGCAACAGAGAGATTTCAATTGCCTTTCTATAATTTATGACTTATTGATTATTGGAATAGCATTGCAATTCAAGATCTGAGGAAACTGTAGTAATTGGATTCATGCTTTTCAATTTTTTCACTATCATAAATAACAACATTGAATCTGCTAAATGATAAGCTTGTAGATATCAATAATTATCTTGTCTTTATCATACAGGTGTATGTTTGTATTTAATTCTTTTGTCATAACAAACTAGCTCTTAACACTTTCTCTAACTTGTCCTTTCTGACATCTAAAATATGACATCATTATCGTCGTTCAGGTCAATTTTGTTTGGAGAATAGTATATGTTTTAACTTGTATGATGAAAATTCTTTCTACTTTTGGTGCATTATTCTGCTCTTGATGGCAAGCTTAGAGATATTTTGTGGCTGGCTTCCACGAATGGGGCTGTAGAGGGCTACTGTTGTGATACTGCAGAAAGAAAAAAAAAAGTAGAAAATGATCTGTCGCTGCTGGTAATGCTGTAATTGATTGGCTGTAATTGTCTTCTCTTCATTGCTTCAGCTTGTCAGCTGTGATAGCGAATCTAATACTTACATGTATTGTAACAAATAGTGCTGTACATCATGCTTTTCTTGCTCATAAAAGTGAGCTTTTTGAAATGGCAGGCTTCTCTTTAATATTTTGATGGCTGTTCTCTTTTGTCTGTCTCTGCTGTTTCCTTGTTTTGACTAAGTGAGAGGTTTTGTTTGCTTCGAAGACCATTCTACATGTAATATCATTAGCTGATTATTTAAGAAGCAAAATAAGACTAAAAGTCTCAGAGGCCAACACATTATTTAGTTTATTTAATGTTATGTAAGTGTACATAAATGAAGTTTTGAAGTTCATCTATACATTTTTGAGGTTTACTACTGGTATCACCTTAATAAATAGGCTTGATTCAATTTGACATAAGATGTCCATGTTTATTAAAAGTCATGCATTCAACAAGCAAAGTCTAATAATCATAGTACTAAAGAGAAGTTAATAATGGAACATGAAATGCATACATTTATACTTGCATTTAAAAAAAGGTTTTTACTAAAGCTGCCATATGTAACACATTAACTCATTGAAAAAGTGTCTTTATATACATGTGTATATTTTACTTTTACGAGATATTCATTAATAGACCCGTGTTTAATACACAATTTATTTGTGCGAAATTTGCGGAAGTCATTAACCTGCTTTAGAATATTAAATGGCTTGCATTTTTTTTTGCAGTCTAAACTGATTTAAAATACATTTCTTAGTATTGGTAGAAACTGAAGCATTTTCATTTGAGTTTATTACTATGTAAATAATCATAAAATAAATATATTTCATACTGTTTTACAATCACGAGGAATCCCAACCATGATGCCGGAACTTTCCTCACGTGATCTTGTTAAAGATGGCAAGGTAGCATCCTAACGTTTGACAATATATTCTCCGATCCCCTCAACAGAGAAGCCAAGCCTGAAGGTGGATACCCTGAAGGACGTGACTGCCAAGGCCGGTGAGCAGGTTGAGCTCTACCTCGAGATCTCCGGCTCCCCCGCCCCGACAGTGGAATGGACCAAGGGCTCGACCAAGGTCTCCGAGAGTGACCTCATCCAGATCATCTCCACACCCAACGATGCCACTCTGGTGATCACCAAGGCTCAGAGGAGCGACACCTCCGAGTACACTATCAGCATCAGCAACAAGCACGGAAGCGAGAAGGCCTCCGTGAAAGTCAAGATCATTGGTGAGTACTTCTGAACATGTGTATATCAAATGCATGTACTTCTTATTTACATGATAGCAGATCATTTTAATGATCATTTTGCTTTTTCAAACCGTTACCTTTAATCAGCAAAAGACTGACTAGATTATTGTATAAATTTGGTTGATCAAGCCCCTTTTTCAAATTAATGATGAATGTAGGAACAGACCACTTTCCTGGTTTATTGAATTTTTTTCCCCCGGTACAATTGTTGTTGAACTATTCAATTCTTGTGTATGATTGCATATGTCTGGATGAAATCCACTGTGCATTCACATGTTATGCAGTGCTGTAGGACTCGAGTCCGGACTCGAACTCGAGACCGGTCTCGAGTCCCTATTTCTCGGGCCTCGGACTCGGACTCGGACTCGAGCCACAAGGACTCGGTCTCGGACTCGGACTCGACCAATGGTGACTCGTGACTCGGGCTAAAATCGGGCCGAGACCGGCAGCGAGACCGGTAATTTTTTCAGTTTTTCGCTTTTAATTTTAGCTCAAAAAATTACCCCAAGGCACGTAAAACCCCGCTATTTTGGCGCACCTTTCTCGATTGAGCGGTATTTTGAACGTGAACTTAACATCGATCGCCGTAACCGTACGAGAATGTGCCCAAATAGACGTTAAGATTAGTTGTTTTATGCTCGTATACACTCGTTTTACAAAAAGTATGACACAGACAAGTATTGAAATTGATGTTAGCCATTTGGAGATGGATTAAATAACACACGTTTCCCCATAGACCCCAGCCTGGGATATCTTGCAATGTGGGCAGTCTCAAACAGATTACTATTCCAGCATTTCAAGCCAGTATTATGAACTATACAGTTTTGATCTTCTATCTTTTTACTTGCAACCTATGTTCCTGTGGCAAAAAGTCAAAGAAAGCAATTTATAATTTTTGGCAGCGTCAGACGGTTTCATTACGGTTTAACAATTACTTTCGTTTTACTTGAGTCACTTAGTCATGTAGTCAGTTTCCAAAATGAATGCTAATGTTGCACTTGTATTACAAATCATTAAGCCAGTTTAATGAGCTGATATAACTACAAGGGTTTTATTAGGGTTTGACGATTCACCTTTTTATTACTTTAATCCGTTATTTTATTGATAAGATTGACCTACATGTATTGCATGATTGGTGTTCTAGGTGAAATATTTTTTTCCCTCTTTTTTTCCATTTCATTTGGAAACTTTCTTTTCTATAATGTGGTTTTAATGGCATTCAACCTATTATTTTTGTGTTCTGTTACTTATAATTGATATGTTGATAGAATTTTGTTTTTTAAAAAGATAAAATTACAGGCCTTTGAAATGGACAAAATATTAATTTGTGTATCTTTTCTTCGTTGAGGTATCACAGATACAATACAGTCAACTCTCTATAATAACTGTGGATACAAGCAAAATACTTGGCCTGATAAGGCTTGTTCACATATGAGCCATTTGTCAACGAGACATGTACCTTGACACCAAAGAGTGCATGTTCACTTTAGTCAATAAAACTTCTTAAATTCCACCAGTACACCAAACCATCACCGAAAATCTAACCATAGACATTTATCTCAACATTTCCAATTCAATTTTCTTACCTCCTGTCAGAATTTTTAGTGTTAATAGCTGGAAATCTTACTGAACTTAATGTTCTTAATCACCAAACGACATGTCACGGCGACAAATCACTCATTTGTAAGCAAGCCTTTTTACAACTATTTAAAAATAGTTGTCCGCATTCGAACTAAGAAAAGTTACAATAAACTAAATTCTCTGACAAATGGAAGATTCAATGAACCAGAAACTATTTATGTTATAGAGAGTTCACAGTAAGGCATTTATCATAATATAAATAATGTGACGTAAAACAAAAAAGCAATTTAAGATGTTCCCATCGGGACTCGGACTCGGACTCGGACTCGGACTCGGACTCGGACTCGGACTCGGACTCGGACTCGGATGTCCAGGACTCGGGACTCGGATGCCAGGACTCGGACTCGGACTCGGACTCGGACTCGGACTCGGATGGGATGGACTCGACTACAGAACCATTGTTATGTAGGGTAAGCCCTGAGGCAAGCTTCTAGGCCATCAGGAGGATTGGGCTATGGCTCAACATGTAGAATTGGAATACCATTATAGACTTGTTTATTGTGGTGTTTCATCTTTTGTAATGGACTTTTTGTCCTTGACCTTTTATCTGTGACCTTTGTCCTTTGACCTGTGACTTCTGTATGCAGACCTACCTGGATCTCCTACGGATGTCAAGGTGACAGCCTACAATGAGGAATCTGTCTCCCTGGCCTGGGAGGCACCCAAGGATGACGGCGACTCTCCAGTCACTCACTACCAAGTGGAGTACAAAGAGAAGAGGGCTACCAATTGGGAGGTAAGTTATCACACATTTCCATCTAATACTGTAGCATCTGAAATGCCCATACTTCCTCCCTGTACTACTCTCTGAACCCCCCCCCCCCCCAGTATATTTTCCTGCACTAGGGGCACAAGTATATTTCATGTTGATATTGCACAGTACTCATCATGCAACCGTCATCTTCAGGGATTCAGCAGTCTGATCTAATTGTATACAGTAAACGGTGCATTACTGTGGAAATGTATTATCTGTGTGTAACCATGTAAAAGATTATTCAGTTTTCCTCCATTGAATGCACATTATACATGTACAGCTTTAGTGAATGTGATGTTTTGGTGCTAAGTACATGTAGCTGAGTTGAGCCCTATTTACATTAATCTTCAAGTAATATTGAAATGGTCAAAGCACTAAGATATCAATGACATGAAAATCTTCACACCTAATTAAGGATTTTATGGCATTCCCAACCAGTGATCTTGGCTTAACTGCAGAATACCTTACTACATGTATGTATCAGTACAATGTATTAGGGTTAGGGTTAGGGTCAGGGTTAGGGTTACTTATGTGGTGGGGTATTCGGCAGTTGTTCCCTGATCTCATGGTTCTATTGCTTTACAAAATGAATAAGGAGAGAAATTTAGGCACTGGAATATCTGACTGTGGGTAATCTTTTACACACTTATCGAATTTGATATCTGATCGCATGGCCCATGCACCAAACTAACTATACCTGGTCTCTTTGATGGCAGGTGGCTGAAAGCAGGGTGCGTGACAAGACCTACCAAGTCACCGGGCTTACCGAGGGTAAGGAGTACCTCTTCCGGGTCTCTGCAGTGAATTCTGTGGGAGCCAGCAAACCAACCCAGACTGACAAACCTCAGCTGTGCAAGGAACCATCAGGTATAGAACAATCATCTGACATTTTGGTGTGTTGATGATGGGGGGTGATGGTGGTGGTGATCTTGATGGTGGTTGTACGAAAATGGAAGATGGGAATCCAAAAACCAACCCAGAGTAACAAACCTCAGCTCCATGTATGCACAGAACTATCAATTAACGAACGATCCTCTGACGTATGGTGATCGCGATGGTGGTGAAGGGACCTTTGATGCAAATTGTGGTGATCCAAATGTAGGAATGATGATGATGATAACGGATTATAACGTTGATGATGATGATAATGATGAGGAGATACCAAGTACGTTCTAGTTCCAAGATATCTGAGTACATGTACATGTATCTCTTTGGATGAGTATCAAGATTACTTTCATTTGTCCCTGGTCCAGAGATACTAACATCTTAAACCCAGTGCATACAGGAATCGGGTGGACCCTGTATTAACCTTATGGGAATTTGAGAATTCTGTAGTCAACGGGTTAACCATATGGTATTTCTTCTTGATTGCAGAACCCCCTGATGCCCCAGACGCACCCAAAGTCATAGCCACCGCCAACGGTTGCATCTCTCTGGAGTGGTCCAAACCAGCCTTCGACGGAGGACGCCCCATCACCGGATACTTCTTGGAGAAGAAGGAAACCTCAAGCAACAGGTGGTCCAAGGCCACCAAGGATGACATCAACAAGACCAAGCACACCGTCACTGGTGAGTGGTAGTCAATTCATTTTTAATATAACGTATTAAAATGTGAATGTGTTCAATGTGTTTTAGTTATTCTGTGTGAGGTCTAGTCCTCATTGATCCCTCTGATAAAAGAACTTCACTGGCTCACTTTTTCTAAATTTTTTCATTTCAAACTCTACCTGTATGTATGCAAATTGATTAACATTACTGCCGCCTCTCACCCTTGACAACATGATTGTTCCATACTTACCCACACATAATCTTTGTTCTGTAAATGATACCTCTAGACTACTATTTTCAAGATCAAATTCTTTGCTGCCAAAAACACTTTGATGTAAGTGTAACTGCTGTGAGAACTTTTAACAATGTCCCATGATCAGTTGAAAATATCAACTTTATCCATTTTGAAAAAGCATCTCAAAACTTGCCTTTTCCACAAGGCATTTTTAAAATGTTCCTTATTTCATATACTTTTTAAGTGCTGTGATACATCTTTAAGGTGTATGATATATTCAATGTGTCCTATGTGTGTTTCATCTCAGGTCTTACCCAGGGATCTGAATACCAATTCAGGGTCTCAGCAATCAACAAAGTCGGAACCAGTGAACCTAGCAAACCAAGCAAGGCTGCACTTGCTAGGGAACCCATTGGTAAGTAAATCTTCTCCAAACTTCATTCATCTTAATCACTTTCAATTGACTGGGCAATTGTATGAACCAAAAATTTTAAGTTGTCTCTGCATTAAAATGCACACCATTTTTGTATTTGGGCAAGTTCAAATATATCATCTCCTACGTTACTGACTACATCAAAGTTTTTCGTATATCTCATGATCGTATAATTACGTACATGTATAGCGCCCTGGCTATAGCTTGGATGAGATGACAAAAATCTGACGAAGATACTTTGGTTTAATTATGTTCATAATACTAGCATACCCGGTAATGTATAAGACCCATGTATAGCACCCTGGCTATAGCTTGGATGAGACAACAATAATCTGATGAAGATACTTTGGTTTAATTATGTTCATAATACTAGTATGTGTATACCCGGTAATGTATAAGACCCAAAGTCACCAAATACATACCTGCCAACTGTCCCTATTTAACAGGGACAATCCCGATTTTGGTAAAAGAAAGAACCTCTTCAGCCACTGTGTCCCTATTTTTGCAAAAATCTGTCTGTAGTAATGTATAGGAAATTCAGAAATGTCCCTATTTTCAGCTTCTGCCTTGCCATTTGTCCCTATTTCTTGGGTTTCAGGGTTGGCAGGTCTGCAAATACCTTTCACTTGCCCATTTGTAACCATTTTGACTTGTACATATCTGTCAAGTCATGCACTGAATCTCTTCCTTTGTCTTCCCCTGCTCCTTTAGACCCTGCATCCTCACCAGGAGACATTGTTGTTGGGGACGTCACCAAGGACAAGATCCCCCTGGAGTGGACCAAGCCCAAGCAGGATGGAGGCAGTCCCATCCAGGGCTACCACGTAGAGAAGCTGAACCCAGACAATGGCAAGTGGGAGAGGGTCAACAAATCACCCATCAGGGGAACCAAGTTCGCTGTGAGTCTACTTCCTGAACCCCTTGAATTAGCTAGAGCAGGAAATTTTGAGAAAATGTGACATTTACATTCAAGAATTATTTTTGTAAAATAAAATATTGTTGTTCTACATATAGTCATTCATGCAATGTAGATTACTTTTCATATAATTCCTTTGCCAATAATAATACTATTTTCTTTCCTGTATATATGTATGATTTTGTTGTTATGATAATATTTAGTGTATTAATGGTACTTGATATTATTTCTTGCATTGGAAATATGAATTATGCTGACTCTTGTGTCATTTACTTATTATCTATCAACTAGGTGGTATGATTAACTTTGAATTTGTGAGTCAATCGTTATTTTCAGATTTTTGAAGCGTAATGGTGTTGTCTTTGCCTAGGTTCCTGCCGAGGAAGGACAAGATTATGACCTTAGGGTCGTTGCTGAGAATGAGGCGGGTCTCAGTCAGCCATCTAAGAATACAGGAGCTATCACTGCCAAGGATCCTGAAAGTAAGTCAATAGACCAGGGGGGTGATTCACTAACAGCTAAAATTAATCCCAAGTAAGAAAAAATCAATTTTAGGAACAATATCCATCCTAAGAGCGATATTGCTTTTAGTGACTGATTCACTAAGGTATTTGGGATTGATTCCAGCCTCTGAATTGATTTTAAGGTTGGGAGTGATCCGGATCGCTCCTAACAATCACAAACGGTCACTCCACTGCATGCCCGCCCGCGCCCCAACCTGGGCGCGGCTACGCTGTGCTTGCCTGCACGCCCATTGCCCTAGCCATAGGCCCTAGCCCTGTGTATGTCCAGTCGATGCGTGCGCGCAATTAATGCAGTAGCTAGGTAACGCGCACTAGCTACGCGCTAGGTAGAGAATTAGGTCGGGTGACTGAGGGGCGGTGACTGAAATTTGAGTACGTTGATTGGTTGGAATGAGTGCGCTCGTAAATATTCATTTGCGCTCATATATATTCATGATAAAATTGATTCCATCCTAAAAGCGATTTAGTGAATCAGTAAGGTGGAATTAATTTTAAGCTGGGAATGAAATCAATCCCGAAAATTGATTTTAGGAATGATATCGATCCCAGTTAGTGAATCACCCCCCAGGGCTGGTATTCAGTTAAAAATGGGCATTAACCCTTTCATGACAGGGATTATTGAAGGGCTAAATTGATCACATTTTGTTCTTCAAATTGGCAACAAAAATATTTTTCTTTTAATGCTTGGTGGTTCTAATAAAATGTAATGTCTTTGAAAACAACAAAAAGTTGGAAAATTTGCAAATTTTGAAAAAAAAAAATGATTTTGAACCTCTTAATGTGTTGCCATTTAAGAATTTCAAAACTTATTCTCCTTTTAAAATTCCTAGCATACACCTTCTTATTCTCTCTCCAGTCCCACCTAAGCTTGAGCTGAAGAACATGCGTGACCAGACGGTGAAGGCTGGACAGACCTTCAAGCTCAACCTCAAGTTCTCAGGAACCCCCTACCCAACCGCAAAGTGGTCCCACAGCTCCAAGGAGCTGGTAGGCGATGAAAGAGTCAAGGTAAGTGGATGTTTGTCCTTCTCTTTGGAGTATGTCCGTCCAACGAATAGGACATTTTATGATTGATTTGATTCTACCCAAATTCTCATACGGAAATCAAATATGTACTTGTAAGTAAGCTCCAAGGGACCTACAGCTTGAAGGTCTATTCAAGAGGCTGAGTACGGGAGGATGACTGCCTTTTAATACCAAAGGGGGATAGTGCTCTGGTCACCTCTTTTTTCCAAAATTATTGCTCTATGAAACAAGCGAATTTATCAGAGTACATGTATGAAAGAGAGGGAATTACATGTTCTCAAGCTTTTTCACTGGTACATACAACCAAGATGAAATACACTCTATGGTACAGGTATGAATTGATACATGTACATTTGATTTTGTATGCTAATAACCTATGACTATATATGTACCTGGACACTTAAAATTATCAATATTTGTAAATCATTCATCATTTGTATTTCAAGATGTGGTCCCCTTGGTTGCTTATCTCTACAAGGATAAGATTTTTTCTTAGTATCCTATGTGAACAAAAAAAACTTGATCAATCAAGAACTAAAAAAAAAAAAAAGGAAGTTGTCTGTCAATTAAGTCATGGATTTTTACTTTCAGATGCGAAGCACCCCTGTTGAGAGTGAGCTGTCAACCTGGGGGGCAACCCGACCAGACTCTGGAGGATACACTGTTACCGTCTCCAACCCTTATGGTACAGAGACTGCCACAGCACAAGTCACTGTCATAGGTAGGAAAAGTTTATCAGACTATTTTATATGTAAACTAATGTTTCCTCTGATGGATACACTGTCACTGTCCCAACCCTTATGGTACATGTATGGTGATGGTCACTGCACTGACTAATCACTGTCATAGGTCTCTGTTGTATCGGGATTAAAATATAAGAGAATGCAAAGAAATGGGAATGCAAAACTACCTTGCTACATGTATGATGAGAGTTTGTTATAACATTACTCTTTACATCCATGTTCCACTGTATGAGACTTTTTTCAATACCCTATATGTACATGTAGCTCAAGTGTATGAATTCCACCTCTACTTTGTGCTCTTTTAAACTCTTAGACAAACCAAATCAGCCTAAGGCTCCATTGGAGATCACCGATGTCTTCTCAGAGTACCTCACTCTCACTTGGAACCCACCTGAAGATGATGGCGGAATTCCTCTCTCAAACTACATCATCGAAAAGCGTGATGTTCGACGATCGGGATGGTCTGTCATCAACGACTCGACCAGGGATACAACTCTTAAGGTAAGTGCCAGTCTTTTACAAGCCTATATGCCTAAAAAAAAATTCTAAAAATGGCACCTGCACAATAACTTTTAAGTAACTGAAAATGAGAGCCAAGGTCAGTTTTGTTTTAAGAATAGCCCAGGGAAAAGATGAAATTTACTTTGTGGTAAATAATTATCTCATTATCCCTTTCAAGACAATTGACCACATTTTGTGGTTTGGCTCAATAACTTTTGATTCAGAGCTCTAAAAAATATACCAGATGCATGAGTAGAAAGAGCAAAAATTTCTGCACACACTAATGTATTTTTGTTTCATGACCATATTGCGTTTGATGCCAGGAATTTTTAAACAAGAATAAGCTTTAAAATCCTTAAATTGGCAACACATTGAGAGGTTCAAAATCATTGGTTTTCATCAAAATTGGCAATTTTTCAACTTTTCAACAAAATTTTTAACCATGAATATTGTTTTAAAAAACATCATACCTTATTAGAACCATGTAGCACTAAAAGAAATATAATATTATTGCCAATTTGAAGAACAAAATATGATCAATTTAGCCCTTAAATAATTCCTGTCCTGAAAGGGTTATTAGATATACAATATGTATTTAGGTACATGTACAGAATATTTCATCCCCGTTTCTACCTCCTTTGAAAATGAACAATTATTCATGCTCGCTCGAGAAACTTTTCAAACGAATTACAAATTTTTTAAAGATGTTAACCAGTGATTTAAAGGCATTGATTAACTTTGCCCAGGATTGAAAAAAAAAATCACTGTTCCAGCTAATGCTGTAATCATAATTGCAAACCTTTAGCTCAGACAGGAATCGCCTGAGTTTTATAAGCTGATCGGTCGTTTATATATCAAGATATTTACGATTGAACAGTGATGTTGGGATAGAGTACCACCGAACCCTAAAGAACTCTTACGGTTGGCATACCTCGCTCTATCACAGAATACCGTACGGGCTGGAAACCCGCTCTGAAATCGCCAAGCGCTGGTGCTTGGTTTTTGTGACTGCAGCGCAGCAGAGAAGCCGAGCGACTTGCGCTAGCGATTGATCGCGATTTTCTCTTTTTTAGGATAGTAAACGGGTTCCATTTTCTCTCATACTTTCACATATCCTTAATTATATATGTAGTTAGAGGACTGCACACAATTCACTGGCATTTGAGCTGATTTTACAATTTTTCACAAAGTTAATCAATCACTTTAAACTGCTGTTGATGTCTAGTTGAGTGAAAAGAAGTTAAAAGCACTGTACTGACTTGGTTCAACAAAAAATGAATGTAATTTAAGAATTTGATATTACCTTCTGTCTTGCAGGTGACACGTCTTGTGGAAGGCACTGAATACATGTTCCGTGTTGCAGCTGAGAACTCGGAGGGAGTCAGCAAATGGCTCGAAGCTTCCAAGTCTGTTGTTGCCAAGAACCCATATGGTATTCATTTGAATTATATTTTTATATTCACAAAATAACTATGGAATAATTCATATGACATGTATTTACCATGGATAAGTAAAATGTAACTGTTCACTTTTGTTGCCAAGCATCCATTTTATAAAGAATGATTCATTGGATAAAATATAATTGTCATCATTTCTTGCATGGATAAGTGTATATGATGAGAAACACTGATCAGGGCCCTGTTTCATAAAACTAGTTATCAATGACAACTGCCCCATTTCTATGACAAATTGGCTCTCAGCCAATCAGATTCAAGGATTTCAGTAACTTATAACAATTTTGTAACTTGTTATTGATAACAGGTTTTATGAAACGGGGCCCAGGTACTTACATGGATTTGTCAAAGGGGAGCAATCACTAAAGAATAGATTTTGTATATTGTGAGATGATATAACATCATCCCCAAAACTGTTATAAGACTTTATTAAAAATGATTAACGATTAGAGTGCACAAAGGAAAAAAATGGTTTAATATTAAGACTTGCATGAAAGTTTAACTCCAAGTTGTCTTACCTGCATGCCAAACTTTTGAGAGTGTATCGACTAGTCACCCCAAGTCATTTTTACCATAATCTATGCTGCAATTTTGAAAATAGAAATTTGCAGTATTTTCTGCCGGAAATAATATTTGAAGCTGTTATTTTGAAAAAGGAATGCCAGAAGTTTTGGGGTGATTGCCATGGTCCCCTTTAAGGTTCATCTCAGCATTTCATACTTGATACACTTTCCATCCACAGATGAGCCTGGTGCACCAGGCGTCCCTGAAGTCGTTGACTACGACAGGGACTTCGTCGAGCTGGAGTGGGCCAAGCCCAAGAAGGACGGTGGTGCACCGATTGAGGGCTACGTGGTCGAGAAGCGTGAGGTGGGCGGAACCCGTTGGCAGGAGGTCACCGTCAGTCCTGTCAAGGGCACCAAGTACAAGGTGGAGAACCTCCCAACCAACAAGGAGCTCGAGTTCAGGGTAGCAGCCGTCAACAAGGCCGGCACTGGCAAGTTCAGCGAGTGCTCGACACCCCAGAAGACCAAGCCGAAGTTTGGTGAGTTTCAGTTTTAAACTCCTTCTTTCTTTGAATTCCTACATTTTTGCACTCTTCTTCCTTCTTAAACAAAATTTCTTGTCCTTCTCCTCTGTACTGTATGTCATTTGATTTTTTGAAATCAGTACTAAAATTTGTGATATACATGTTCAGGTACTGAAATGTGTGTTGGCAGTCTTAAAGGGAAAGTCCACCCTAGTATTTAGTTGATTTGAATAAAAGCAGAAAAATGAGAGAAACTGATTAGTGAAAGTTTGAGCAAAATCTGATAAGAAATCGAAAAAGTTATGACTTTTTGAAGTTGTAATTAAGCACAAATTGGCAACTCCGTGACATATCTTGCAAGCTCCTCTCCCATTTGCTCAGTACAGAAAATTTCATAAATTTTCATTTTCTTAATTTTTGATGAATAAATAGATTTCTTTCATACAGATTTTGTTTAAAAACATATGAGCAATGATTATATAGGTGGATGTATGATTGAATATTTCCTGTAGAGAGAATGGAAATTAATCACTTTTGGGGTATAGGGCAAATGGGATATGAGCTCACGCAGTTGCCAATTTGTGTTTGATTGATTACAACTTCAAAAATCCATAACTTTCTTTATTTCTTATCATATTGTGCTCAAACCTTCATTGATCGGTTTTTTATTTTCTCTGCTTCTTTTAAAACCAACTTGTAATCAGGGTGGACTATCCCTTTCATGCCATCTTGTATGATTTTTCAAATCGTACAAATGATTATATCTGATTATTGTCATTTGTCACTTGTTTTGATTATATAACTTTTGTATTAATGTGAATCCTTGATTGTTCTGTGCATCTTGGGTGCCATTATAGGCATGAGAATGCTTAACAAGCCTGATTTTATCATTATTATTAACTTGACCTGTACTTGGTGGTGTTTCCATGTCTTCTCCAGCTCGTCCCACACTCAAGGGAGACAAGCTGCGTGACATCAAGCTCAAGGCTGGCCAGGACTTTGTCCTCTCTGTTAACTTTGAGGGTGCACCAACCCCAGAGATCAGCTGGACCCTCAATGGCAACAAGGTCACAGGGTCAGACCGTGTGACCCTCAAGAACGAGGAGGAGTCGACAGAGGTCAAGGTCAAGATGGCCGATAGGTCGGACACAGGAACCTACGAGCTCAAGCTGACCAATGATTCTGGTGATGTCAAGACCAACTGCAATGTCGTTGTCCAGGGTAAGATTCTTGAACTTCTTTTTTCGATTATTCACAGTGTAATGGCCATATGTGTATGTGTAACTCATTGGCTAGTGGACACATTTATTGCCAAGCTACTATTTTTTTTATTTTATTAGGATAGGATGATCCAACTTCTTTCATAGAATTGTCAAGGTTTGAAGGCAATATTTCCTTTTCAGTACAACCATGTAGCATGTAGCTTGCATACATTCCTCTCCAAGCCACAATTTCCTTTTTAAGTTACCAACTAATTATTTTGATGAACTTTCTGGAGTTAGAAGTTAAGTTTTAATTCTGTTTCATGGATAAATTGAGCGGTAGAAATCATCCTTGAGAACAAATGTTTTTTTTACACATCTTATTCAGTTGCAGGAAGAAAATTTTGCCGTATTTGGACTTTACAGTCCAAATACAAACTTTAGACAGTCATGTGGCAGTTATTGCCCCTGCCATAACTCTTCAGCATTCTTTGTTTAAACATTGTTTCCAATTGAATGTGTTTAGATTTAATGCAACGAATGTGAATGTGATGTTGTGCAAGCTGTGATACATGTATTTCTTCTCTAGACATCACAATCCTCAAACCATATGTACCGTTCCGTTTCAGATCGTCCCAGTCCCCCACGAGGACCTCTCCAGATCTCCGATGTCTACGCCGACCACTGCCAGCTGGCATGGCAACCACCCGAAGACGACGGTGGCAGCGATATCCTCAACTACATCATTGAGAAGGCTGAGGCCAACGACGACTACTGGTCCAAGGTGACTGGCTTCTGCCAGGAGCCTAAGGGAACAGCCACGAAGCTCAACCAGGGAACCACCTACAAGTTCAGGGTCCGTGCTGAGAATTCAGCTGGCTTCACAAGTGAGCCTCTTGAATCTGAAATGGTTCAGGCCAAGAATCCATATGGTAAGTCAATGGTACTGTATTAGAATTTTCTTCTTTTCTTCAGATCAGAGTTACCAACCAAATGATGTTTAGTATTCGTTATTCAACTGCTTATTGAATGAATAAATACTGAAATTAAAGAAGAGAGACACTTCAGGAGGCATTTGCTTGCATTTGATTATTCCATATTTCTTTGTGTTATAGTTCTTCTGTGCTTTGTTTTTAAAACCCTTAAAGTTTTCAAAACATTTTTGGCCTCAAACTCGAAGCGAGGACTAAAGTCAAGGAAAACAAAGTGAAAATTTAGACCTCGGTTTAACTTCTTTTAACTTGACTTAAAACCAGTATCATCTTTAATTATGAGTATAATAAGGACCTTTGATTTCAACATGTTCTAATATGGTTCATCCTTGTAATGAATGACCAATCACAGAGGCCCCAAGCTCTCCAGGTAAGCCCCGCATCCCAACCTACGACAAGACCACCGCAGACCTTGAATGGGATGCCTCAGCCTCTGACGGAGGTGACAAGATCAGCGGCTACATCGTTGAGAGGAGGGAGTCTCGCAGCACCCGCTGGGTGAAGGCTACCCGCGAATCAGTCAAGACGACGTCCTACACAGTGACGAACCTGATCACTGGCCGCGAGTACCTCTTCAGGGTGTTTGCAGAGAACAGGGCCGGCCTCAGCACCCCCAGCCCAGAGTCCGATCACCATGTTGCCAAGGCGCAGTTTGGTGAGTCACTGTCCTTGAGCTATTGATTCATTCTGTGCACTATATCAATAACACACTGGGAACAGAGCCGTGAAGAAACCTATTAAAAATTGTTGGTGAATGAGAAAAGAAAATTGCGTCCAACAGGGTAAAGAAGTAAATACGGTGGATAAAACGAATTCATCAAGTTTTTCATGGAAAAGTAAGCCTATGCAGTAGTCTCCCTTTTATACATTTTGCTGTAAATGCTACATACACATAATTTGCAATGTTGGACAATTAGTTTGACTTTGCTTGTATTCCTCATCCATCCTGCAGAGGCACCCAAGATCGACACCAGTGGTTTTGGCCTTGGAGACCTCCGCGTCAAGGCTGGAACCCGCTTTGACATCAGCGTCCCGTTTGTTGGTGCCCCTGCTCCTACGGTGGAGTGGTTCAAGGACAACAAGGACATGAAGCCTGTGGATCGCATCAGCGTGGATACCACAGAGACCAGCTCCACCCTGCTATGTTCCAGCGCAGAGCGTAGTGATCAGGGCTCGTACCAGATCAAACTGGACAACAGCCGCGGATCTGATAGCTACTCACTCAATGTCCTTGTATTGGGTGAGTTTAAAAAATATAATTGGGTTGCTTTTTTCCTGTTGAAATAGTATACATGGTGACCACCTGAAAAACTTTACTCACATTGAAAAAGTCTCTTCTTGTTCAAGGTACATGTACTAATAAAAATAAGTTAAGAAAAATGACATGGTGTATTCAGTATAAAGTGCTATGGTCATTATGCATTCACTGAATCAGTTATATCCTTAAAAATGTAATGGGTCATTTTTATGGGTTATCCATCCCGCATTTCATTGTTCCTTGCCAAACAGGCATTGAAAACAAGGTTTGACTAGTGAAGGAAAATTCTATTTTGCCCAACCAAATGGTAATGATTTCATCTTAACCTTCTTTCTTCCATCATTGTGGGATAATCACTGTAACTTTTCATCCACTCTTTCTTTATTCCTAAAACAGACGGACCTACTGCACCACAAGGTCCCATCGAGTACTCCGAGTTCACCAAGGAATCCGTCCGTCTCACCTGGAAGGCCCCAGAGCAGGATGGCAACAGTGCCGTCTCCGGCTACTCAGTGGAGCGCCGATCACCCAAGAACGACATCTGGACCCGCGTGACATCCAGTGCACCCACCACTAGCTGTATGGTCAAAGACCTAGTCTATCAGAACGACTATGTCTTCAGGATCTGTGCAATCAACCAGTACGGTACCAGTGATCCCCTGGAAGGACGCCAGGTCAAGGTCAAGCTTCCGTTCGGTAAGAAATTGTACCAAACTCTGTGACTTTGTCATTGTACATGAATGATTATGATTTGGAGGTGTTCTGGCATATGCTCTGGCGACAATATCTCTGGGCTTTATTTTGTCAAAGATGTAGGAATAGGGTTAGGGTTAGGGTCAGGTATAGTGCATGGTCCAGGGGGGAATTTAAGATAATTTTCATGTTAGTATAGGTCATCAACCGCGAAGGTATTTCCTCCAGCACTACAGTATGTCGTACCATAGATTTTGATCCTTCATTTTTCCAAACTCTTCTAGAGATGAGTAGTAATGTTTTTTTTGTGTGTATTAGGACTGACCTTTGACGTTACAATCCATAAAGATGTGACTCAGACTCCAACTTTGGTTGTTCCATTGGCAGACCTACAGTAAATGCCAGCCACAAGACCAAATTACATCTTGCTATGGTTTGATGGGGTCATTTGTCATTTGCTTCTTGTTGATATTCCGATTGGGATGCTACATATACATGTATGCTTGTAAACGTACAGGTATATATGCAACCAGGGAACCTATGGCACTAATTCTTATCTAAGGGGTGGCATAGGATTCAGTTCACAGTAGCCATTAGTATCTGTTGGAAAGTAGAATCAATGGAATATTTCCCTTCCATTTAGATGAACCTGATGCACCCTCTGCACCGACGATCGATGGCATGACTCGCAACAGCGCGGATCTCTCATGGCAAGCTCCGGAACACGATGGTGGCAGCCCAGTCACAGGGTACTTTGTGGAGTACCGCCCCACAGATGCCAGAGAGTGGCAGCGCGCCAACTCCTACCCCACCAGAGACAAAGTGTCCACCGTTCCCAACCTCAGAGAGGGCCTAGAGTACCAGTTCAGAGTAATCGCCGCCAACGATGCTGGAGAGGGCAAGCCTAGCCGTTCATCTGAGTCGCAAGTTGCCAAGGACCCAATCCGTAAGCGAAAAATTGAAAGGCAGTAGTCTTGAGTCATAAGTCATACATGGAGTAGCCTTAAGCCTCGTCTTCAAGGCATTTAATTTGAAAGACAAAAGAGGATTTCATATTTGTAGTTCCTAGCATTGACATGTTTAAAGAATGATCGAGAGCTGTAAAGAATTTATAAAGTAGGGTTCACTAAATTGGACAGAAACCATCATTTGTACAGTCATATTATTTTCCCTAAGCTGCCCCCTGCTGCCAATACACTTTTACATGCTATGGCAGAAAAAGTACAGGATCTTGCATGAGCAATTTTTTTTTTGATTTCTCAGTTTCATTCTGTGTCTGGAAACTTTTGCATATTTCACTAAAACCTTGCAAAATAGTTTGTAATTTACGCGTACTACATTGATTTCTTAAAAAAGTGGCTGCAGTGTTTGTAATCCATAACTTCTACTACCTGAGTGTATGAATTATCATTATATGTGACCATTGAATTTTGGAAATATATGTTTGAAAGTTTGTATCATATTTATGTTCATGAAAATGTATGTTCATGAAGATAGTGTTGAACCATTAATATCAGAATCAAATTGAATCAAATCAAATCAAATCAAAGTGTTAAAATATATTCAATTTTTTCTCCATCTACTGTATTTTCCTTTTCTACAATTGACTCCTTGTGTGTATTGCAAAACTCATAATCATATCATGATGTTCTTTGTATTTTCTGAATTATTTACTCTATTGTACTCTATGTTAACCACATTGCCACAAATGGTTCCGATGAGAAGGAAATAAATGTTAATTTCATTTTGTTTCATTTTTGTTTGTATACTAGTTCCTGCTGATGCTCCCGGCAGACCAACCCTGGAGAAGGTGACCAAGGATTCGGCTGCCATTTCCTGGTCCAAGCCTGTATCTGATGGAGGAGCACCCATCAAGGGATACACCATTGAGAAGAGGAAGGCTGGTCCAGGTCCCAAAGGAGACTGGACACCTGTAAGTAGACAGAACTGTAGACTGACTTTAAAGTCCCATTGTTCACCTCCGTGTGTATGAACATTTGTTGTAAATCAACTTTCAAGAGTAAAAGTTTGGCTTACAATGCTATATTATAATCAGTAAAGGGAGCACGAAAGAAATTTACTATGGTGGCACCTGATTCTGTTTCTGCAAGAATAACATAGCCATTCTTAGTCCAAACACATTGTTCAATGCTCTATTCCAAGGGCGAGATTTGCCACCCATGTCACGGAAGGGGTTGGATATAGATTGCTGGGTACAAGAGATGTATCGAGTTAACAGGCCTTAAAATCCTAAAGAATAGTTTTTCATGCCAGACGGCATTGGTGTTCTTTTGAACTGTATTTTGAACTGTTTCCTCAAACCAACGTGTCTACAAATACAAACATCTAGGAAAAGCATTGTGTGAATTACACCTTTGGTTTCACGATTTTAAAGGGAGAGTCAAAGTAATGCATCTTTCAAATAACCGACTTTGAATTTACATTGTATATGTATATGTAAATGTTAGTACTCAAAAGAATAGCATTGTCAAAGATTACTTTGTGACTTAGGTAGTGTTATCAAGCCCAGGGCCCATTAGAACACAGATTAGTAGGAAAGACAGAATTTACATGTATTTGATACAACTTTGATGTTGGTTGTGCCTTAAGATATTGCCAAAAAACTAATCTCCTTTGAAGGTGCTTACACAAAATTCTGCGAAACATTACACAGGTTTAGTAGACATCCTGTAGATACTGCCTATGAAATTTCAAGGTCACAAGTTCTATAACTCTTTTGTAAGAAATGAAAATCTTGCTTTTGTCGCAGAGGGAGCTATTCAGAAATCAATGCAAGTAAATCTACTAGTAATGGTCAAAGATAGTTTGAAAAAATTACACAATTTTTTTTTTTAGTTTGAAAAAATAAATTGTTCACAAATTGTTGTTATTACCTACTTAAAAGCAAATTATAATCCTTTTCTCATCTCCACAATTTTTCAAATTATAATTCTTGTGTAATTTATCGCATACTCACACAACTTCAGAATTTAGGGCTGCAAAAGAGATGTAGTTACCTTTAATTCATTTAACCCCTTAACGACTGAATCCCGTGATTTCCCAAACCTTAATATAGGAACCATCCGGTTTCTGTAGGCGCTTGGTTAAGAGTTGACATAATCCGACTTCATTTTTTGTTAACAGTGTCTGGAGGTGTCACCTAAGGATGAGTCTGCTGTTGTTCCAGACCTCGTCGAGGGAGAGGAGCTTGAGTTCCGCGTCAGGGCCAACAACGAAGCATGCCCAGGCAAACCAAGTGCACCTACCCCATCAACCGTCATCGAGGATAAGCCAGGTTTAGACACTATTCAGACATTTCTAAGTTTCAAATCAAACAACTCAGTCACCTTTTCACCTGAGTCACGTTCTTTTCTCCAGATTTTCGATTTTTAACAAAAAAATTATATGTTTATGCAAAACAAATGAACGAATAAATGTTTAAAAAAGTTAAACGTTACTGTTATTGGCTTTCTAAATCAGTGCTGCCTTTGTTTTTTAGTTTGTAGCATTCCTGACAATTTATTTTGTATTTATATGTTCTTTTTCGTCATATAAATTGCGTATCTTTTATTTGGATGAAAGAAATAAAATTCTGGGTTAACCAGTGCATTCTTTAGGGGTTTGTTTTAATTGAACAAATTCTTTCTCTCATTTTAGTCGTGTACATGTATATTTATAGGCTTTTTTTACTTCTGTCCATTTCTTTTAATCATACAATGTATAAAATAAAACTAAGCTTACACCATCATGCTCTAATACACCCACACAAAACGTGTAATTCTTACACCAAACTTGTAATTGCAATGACTAAATAAACAAAAATGACATATTGTGTTTATAACGAAGATTTTAAATGGAAAATGAGAAAAAGAGAACTAGAAAAAAGCTGTAAAGGCCATATCTGGTAAGTTGAAATAATCCAACTAAGTGCCTTCTTGGGGATTTGTTCTCAGAGCGCCCCAAGCTTGACATCGGCAACCTGGATGATATCAAGGTGAAGGGTGGTGAGAAGTTTGAGATCAACCTTCCTTTGACTGGCTTCCCAACACCCACTGCCACCTGGGAAATTGGCACGAGCCCGGTCAAGGAGTCCGGCCGTGTCCTGATCACCACTTCCAGGACTTACACCAAGATGGTGGTGGATAGTGCCCAGCGCCAAGACGCCGGCCGCTACACCATCTCTGTCAAAAACGCCTCCGGTTCTGACACCGCCCGTGTCAAAGTTACTGTTCTCGGTATGTACATGTACTTGTTTGATTGTGTTTTTTATTCTTTTATTGCGACAATTCCAGATAGCCAGTTGGAATTATTCTTCAGATTTTTTTTGTCCACAAGCTAAATTTCTGTTCCTCAAGTTAGATTATTTGTGCTCATATGTAGTGTATGGCGTGGCAATGAATTGGTGGACATGAACTCTTGGATTATTTGGTAGCCATCTTGAGAACATTTCTGCATTTTTGGCCAGTACAGACAACGAATCACATACATTTTATAGATATGTATAGGTATACTGTCCACACATTTAAACAGGGGATAGAATGGAAAAATTCAGATTGAATTCCTCAAATTAGATTTATGCTGAATCATACACTTCTTCCAATATCTTGTCCCAGCAGCATGTGTAGTAAACAATCTATTTCTATCTCCTCTCTTCTCCTCCCAACAGCCGAACCTGACTTACCCCAGGGCCCGGTCCAGGTTAGCGACATCACCCCGGACAGCGTCGCGCTGTCCTGGAAACAGCCGGTTAACGGCCCAGAGGACGTAGAGAACTATGTTGTGGAGAAGCGCGACCCGGACACCGGGGCCTGGAGTAAGGTCAGCAGCTTCGTGCCCTCCCCGCACTTCAAGGTCAAGAACTTGAAGGAGGGGGGAGAGTACCAGTTCAGGGTGTCAGCCGAGAACCAGTATGGCGTCAGCAAGCCCATCATGAGCGAGACGATCATTGCCAAGAATCCATTCGGTGAGTCCCAGAGAGAGGTACAATGTAGTTGTAGTAGCAATACCACTTGCATTAGTAGTAGAAGTACATTTGCAGGAGCACATGTATGATGTGACATTTTCCTCAGGGCTTTGTTTGTTTCATCAAAATGTATGATTAGGATTTGGTTTGCAATTGGTTACATTTACTACAGTAATGGTTAAAGTTAGATATAGTGGTGAGTCATAGTTAGGAAGAAGACTGGTGTAAGCAATTGACTTTAATATAACCAATTGTCGCTGTAGTTTGTGATGTACATTTCCAATCAATAAAAAGGGGAGAAGTAATGGGAATATTTGTAAATGTATCTTGAATAAGAGTAGTAGTAGTGGTCTGGCATACATGTATCTTGTTTCAGTTTTGAGAGTTTTTCAAATACCTATAGATTTTGAATGTTAGTATTGCAATGTAAAAGAGGCACATTTTGGGGCATATTGTACATATAGTTTCCCTAAAAATTACTTGTACTCCTGTACGTTTGTATATTTTACAAATACATCTTCGTCTTAGTAGGGAAAAAGAAGAAGCTACTTAAATTTATTCTCTTCTTTCCAAGACCCACCTGGTATTCCATCACAGCCAGAGGTGACCACCTCGACCTCGACTACGATCACCATCCAGTGGAAGAGGCCCTCTAGTGATGGTGGTAACCCCATCACTGGTTACATTGTGGAGAAACGCAAGGCCGATGCCGGTGACTGGGCGGTGGCCACCAGGGCTCCCGTCAAGGATACAAGCTTCACGGCCTTCAAGCTCACAGAAGGTAAAACTGTGCAATGCCCCTAATATGGCCATGATGCGGTTGACTTGCATGTACAAATGTGGTTATTACAGCCCTGTTGTGGGCAGCTGAACAAAGGGAGAGATCGAGGCAGAGAAGTAGTAGGAGAGAGAGAGAGAGAGAGAGAGAACGAGAGGGTGGAAGAGAGAACAAGAAGGTGAGAAGAGTAGAGAAGAAGCACAAGGCTGATATCGGTGACTGGGCGATGTCCACAAGGGCACCAGGGAAGGATACAAGCATCACCTCTTTAAGCTCACAGAAGGTACAGCAAATTGTTGGCTGCTGCCGATAAAGGTTGGTACTGCCATTGGCATTACATGGCCATTGTGGTGTAGTGGGCAACCAGCAAAATGGATAGGTAGGAGAGAGAAAAATTGGAGGACAGAGATGGAGAGAGAGAGAGAGAGAGAGAGAGAGAGAGAGAGAGAAAGCAGGAGTTTGAAAGAGAGAGGAAGAAATACATGTACATGCATGTAGATAGGAAAAAGAGAGACTGAGATAAAGAGAGAAGGAGAGAAAAAAGTGCAAAAGTATAGATAAAATGTGGAGATATACATGTGCAGTACATGGTATGTATAAGAGTTTGTTTCATATGTACACTGTACCTTTACATCACTTAATTCACAATTTAGTTTAAAAAAGACAGAGGTAAAGAAAAAATGTTCCAATTTTTTTTCTCCATTATCTAGGATTTAACAGAAGGAAGGTGACATGAACATACTTTTCAGCATATTAAATGAGTATATCGTTGCTAAAATTTCCAAATGTGTTTCATATGTTTCCAGGTACTGCCTATGAGTTCCGAGTGAAAGCAGTCAATGAGGCCGGTCCAGGCAAACCTAGCGATGCCTCCGATGCCATCACTGCCAGACCACCACCAGGTTTTTATATCTACTTTGTTCATTTCAATCTTGTCTCTCTTGTCTTGCCCCCGAATGTAAATAAGAATTGGATGTTTTTTTCCTTTTGTCAGATTATACTCCTCTCAGATTATCCCTGCATTCTACCCTTTTAAGATGGCTTCACTTTTGTGTAATTACAAAGTGAATTGGATTCTCAGACGTAGTTGGATTTAAGATAATATCTTCCAGGAACTTTAAGATATAAATCATGCTTGGACGTGCATGTAAACTTCCCGAAAGATTCGCAATAGTTTGAATACTCAGTATCAATTTAGCCTCGGTGCTTTTGTATTATTGACTTTAATTCAATGTTAAGTTTTTAAAACATGTCATTTGATTATTTTGGGGGAAAATCTGAAACTGGGCCAGTCAGTGTCTATTCCGTCCTTAAGAAGTGGCATAATCAGGTATCAAATTTTAAACCATCATTCTGTAATACCCTATACATGTACGTATACTTCTGATTACGAGCTACCATGAAAACATTTTAAAAATATTCCATTTATAATTATGGCCTACTAATCATCCTTTCCAGTCAAGCCCAAGGTGGATTCATCTTCCCGCAACCGTGAGGTGACCGTCGTAGCGGGAGAGAAGTTCCGCGTTGAGATCTCGTACGAGGCCTCCCCAGCACCCAACGTTACGTGGTCACGCAGCGACAAGAACGGCATTACTGTTGAACCCTCTCGTAGGATCTCCTTTGAGGTACTCTATAGCATTTGTTTTTAATTACTCATGTGCATGTAAAGGGCTGGCCACATATCAACAATTTGATAACTATGATGAAAAATTGGTCTGTGTATAAAATGTATAGAGGTTACTGATTGTAGTGATTGTAATGAGGCTTCTGTACTGATTTTCTTGGATCCAATATACATGTATGTTTTTTTTACACAGACTGATTTTAGAATTACTGTAATATTTCTAAATTAACATGTTTGAAATCCATTTGAATAGCATATGTTGAGGAATTACACTCATTTACTCTCATGCCTGCTGGATATGATTTTATTTTGTTATATAACACACATTTTTCATAGACTTCAGCCAGAGTTATGTCAGACTTAGTATTCAGTGGGTTACTAATTTGTCATTCTCATTATCCTGTATAATCCTCAGGACACTGAGCTTAGCACTATCATGGTGAACAATGAAGCTGAACGTGGCGATGCAGGAACGTACGGTGTCACATTCAGTAACGAGAAGGGAACTGACACAGCCACTGTAAGGATCATTGTAGTTGGTGAGTGGTCTCGATACTTGTCATTTTTCTGCTTCAAGCATTTAGATAAATTAATGTAAAGCTGATATTTTCTTGTCCATATGATATTCAAATACAAGTAATTTATATGTGTTGGAAATTAATGGATAAATAGCACAATATATGCAGGCCAAATTTGAATAGTTGTGTTTGTAAACTTTTGATTTGTTGTTTAAATACAATCTCTATAAGAGATGTACATGTTTGTCAAATGAGTGACAGACAGTTCAAAGCATTTTCTTTCCTTCTTTTATGTCATGGAAGTAGACTTCTTTAGTTATGGAATTAATTCTTTTCCTAAGCCTCCATTTCTCGTTTCGTTCCTCCCCTCTAGACAAACCGTCTGCCCCCGAGGGCCCGCTGGGGGCCACTGACGTCACTGCAGACTTCTGCAGGTTGTCATGGAAACCTCCACAGGACGACGGAGGCAGTCGCGTTACAAACTACGTGATCGAGAAGCAGGCTGCTGGACGCTCGGCTTGGACTAAGGTCTCCACCTATGTCCGCACCACGTCCTATGACGTCGTCAACCTGGACGAGGGCTCAGTTCTGAAGTTCCGTGTCATGGCTGAAAACCAGTATGGTGTGGGACCTCCCCTGGAAGGATCTCAGGCGGTCACCATCAAAGATCCATTTGGTATCATGATTTTAAGCACAAGTGTACAGTTCATGTGTATTTATAAAACTTAAGTGCCTTTCCACTTGTTATCTAGAAAGTGCTTTTAATCTGTTCCCAGCTATGAGAAAGCTCATTTTTACTTAATTTTTTTTTCAGAAATTGTTGCTTTTGTAGCACTTAAATATGGTGCTCAAGCAGTATACTACATGTATGTAGGAAAGTACATGTATATTAGTTTAGTGAGGTTTATGCACTATGTAATTTTTAGATCTGCATGTATATTCTACATGTATTTTCAAAGTGGTATTTGGGAAGACCTGAAGGGGTCTCGGGCTATTTTTTGTTTGTTTTAAAATAAAGCTGAGTTAACCCATAACATCGGCTTTCTCATTTGGTTGAGCTTTTTGAAGCATATAAACTGGAAAGTATTGCGCATTGTGAATTTTGCAACAACATGGTTTAATCAGTCTTGGATAATTTAGTTCTTAAACATTTTTGTCTCTGCTCTCCTTAGACCCACCTGAAGCACCAGGCAAGCCCAATGCTGATGAAGTTGACCGTGGTTTTGTCAGGCTCTCCTGGACTGCTCCAGAAGCTGATGGTGGATCTCCCATTATTGGATACGTGGTGGAGAAGAAGGAGAGGGATGGAGAGTGGCTACCGGTGAGACGTGATGGATGGAGGGGGGTGATGATGGTGACGGTAATGGTGATGGTGATGGTGATGGTGAGGGTGGTGGTGGTGGTGGTGGTGGTGATGATGGTGATGGTGATGGTGATGGTGATGGTGATGATGATGATGATGATGATGATGGTGATGGTGATGGTGGTGGTGAAAATGACGGTGATGGTGGTGGTGGTGGTGGTGGTAATGGTGATGGTGATGGTGATGGTGATGGTGATGGTGGTGGTGGTGGTGGTGGTGGTGGTGATGGGTGATGGTGATGGTGATGGTGATGGTGATGGTGATGGTGATGGTGATGGTGGTGGTGGTGATGATGGTGATGGTGATGGTGATGATGATGATGATGATGATGGTGATGGTGATGGTGGTGGTGAAAATGACGGTGACGGTGGTGGTGGTGGTGGTGGTGGTGGTGGTGGTGATGGTGGTGATGATGGTGATGATGGTGATGGTGATGATGATGGTGATGGAGTGTCCAAAAACATAATCGATGTATGTAATTTCTCATTCTTAGGCTTCTGCCAAATCTTTAAATTAAATTACAGATATAGAATGAATTTTGAAGAATTTATGCATGAAAAACACACAAATACGAAATGCTATAATCTTCATACCAAGACAATCTCAATTTTCTTCATACCCTATTCAGGTGAATGACTACAACATCAAGGAGACCACCCTTCCAGTCGGTAACCTCCGTGACACTGCAGAGTATGAGTTCAGGGTCTTCGCCAAGAACAAGGCAGGGAAGAGTCCCCCTAGCCGCACCCTTCTCGGCATCGAGCCTAAAGCTGTTGTCAGTAAGTGATCATGATCTTTACTATGCTCGGTGCGATTTTAATCAGTTTTAAAGTTTAGCCATGATTGGAAGGCCTATAATTCATGTACATGTACCTACTACAGAGTATGTCTTATGCATTTTGCTTTTAATCTGTTGTATGAAAATTTAGACGTGACCTGGTGAATTGCCTCATGCAATACCACCATGGCTAATTAAAACCTTGACATTTGTAAATGAATTAAAAATGGGGTGAAGTTAAAAGTTGGCTGCACACAACAATGCATACTTACATATCTGTATGTTATAAGATACAGAAATGCTCTCAAGCGCAAGATGGTGTTGCCATTTTATCTAGCCACTGCTTTTCTTTAGGCTGTTTATCATGTCATATGTATATGAGGTTTTATGCATAGTACTTATCGCTTGATGGGTCTTCCCCAAGAAATTACGATTGGACAGCTTCTGTTAAACTACTGCATAATATACCTGTCTGTGTTATAAAAAAAGAGAAAGATTTTGAATAATAAATAATGCAACAAACTAGCAAATTTGGTAAACAGCTCAAATAAAAAGAAAACCAGGGTCCTGTTTCATTAAACTTGTTATCAGTATTAAACAACCGCCACATTTCTATGACGAAATTGCTCTCAGCCAATCAGATGCAAGGATTTCAGTAGCTTATAACAGTTATTGCAACTTGTTATTGATAATAAGCTTTATGAAACAGGGCCCTGATTGGTATCCAGTTTGTTCAATTGTCCACCTCTTTCGTCATGTAGATGTGCCCGCTGCTCCTGGTGTGCCAATCGCATCCGACATCGGCAGGGAGAGCGTCGACCTCCAGTGGTCCAAACCCTCTTCAGATGGTGGTGCTAAGCTTGCTGGTGAGTGAGGCTCTTGACTGATCAGGATGGAGTGATTTCTTGAATGAATGAATGGTTGAACGAATGAATGGATGAATTTATTGCCATTTCTTGAAACAAACAAGAAACGTATTTTCAAGGTATAAGCATATGCATATGGTACACTGTACATGTAATGGGAGACCACAACATAGCAGAAATGGCTAATGAGGATGTGGTTTCCAGAAACTCCTAGAGAGAAAAAAGGGATTGAGATGAAGGAAGAAGGAAGAGGAGAGAATGAGAGAAAGAGATGAGTGGAAAGAGATAGAGAGAAGAGAGATTGATGAAGAGGAAAATATGGATATTATTAAAAGCAGGAAGAAAAAGCAGGAGGAAGAATGAAAGGGGAGAAAGGGAGGAGGAGGAGAGAGAATGAAAGATAAAATAGAAAGATAATAAAAGAAAAGATGAAGATGGGGAAAGAAAACTGATCAAAAGAGAATAAAAATGGAAGAGGAGAGGTAGACTAGGGAAAAGTAAAGATAGATAGGTAAGAGTGAAAGGGGAGAAAGGGAGGAGGAAACAGAATTAAAGATGAGATGGAAAGAAAATGAAAGAAGAGATGAGGATGGAGAAAAGAAGAGAAAAATGAGGAGTAAAAGAGGAAAGCAGAGGGAAAATATACAGGAGAGGAATAAGATATGAGTGGACAGATACTAGAAGTTAATGTTATGAGTTTGAATGTAAATAGTCAGAGATCTACAAACATGAATATGGGCTAGACATCAAAACCTTACATGTTCTAACAAAAAGTAGCCACAGTAACTAATACATGAATGTATCTGTTCTATAATTCATTGCCGCAGTTGGTACTAAAGCTGATAGTATTCAGAGCAATTGTATCCTCATGGAAAAAGAATCTGCAAAGCTAACTGTTATTATCATTTTTCATGAATATGCCTCTCCTTACTTACACGCAACAGGCTACATTGTCGAGAAGCGAGAGGAAGGCTCACCGGACTGGGAACCAGTCAGCAAGTACCCTGTCAGGGGTACCTCCATCACCGCAGACGGCCTGGAGCCAGGCAAGGGCTACGAGTTCAGGGTGATAGCAGAGAACGAGATGGGAACCAGTGAGCCCGCTGTCACCACTGCACCCATTGAGACTCAGAAACCTATCAGTAAGTAGAGTGAAACCTTCACCAAACACCCGTAGGGAGAGACTGCATTTTATTTGTTTCCCCTGTAATGGCAGTTGTAATGAAATAATCTTAAGATACAGACACATCTCTTGTCTACCTTTATAACTGGTCTTTGTATTTTGATATTTTTTATGTAAAGCTGCTTTAAACACGTCATAAATGGAGATGATTGAGACTAGAATGGGTTATCATGGAAAGCATTCACATTGCATCATCCAATTGCTACCGTTAATTATTGCCTATCATTATGCTAATCAGCACTCGTGCCTAGGAATATGCCACTCCTGGCAAATAAAAGGTGAAGGAATACTGCACTGTCCTTTCCAGACATAATGAGCGAATTTAAATGATTTTTCCTTTTTCTCTTTTGCAGAGGGTGTTGCTCCGTACTTTGATGAGAGATTCAAAGCTGTGCAGTCAGCCCAGGGAGAAGAGGCTAAGTTTGAGTGCAAGGTCTCTGGTACACCGCAGCCCACCATCAAATGGTAAGACTTGGAGTGACAGAGAGAGGGAGTATTTACACACTGAAAAAAAAATGAGTTTACGGGAGGGAGTTTTAAAATGGTTATAAGTGACAAAGAGGTCACAAAAAGAGTTTGACGGATGGTGGACAAATTACTTGATAATTCTGGACGTGGAGTGTTTATGATGATTGAAAGGAAAGAGAAGGAGAGAGATGTAGGTGTGTGTGTGTGGGGGGGGGGCAAGGACAATCAGTAGGAAATAGTTCAGGAGACGTGTGTCCAATCAGATGATTACCAAAGAGAGAGGAAATAGCTTTGTATTTTTAAAACAGCTCTCCCATACCAAAACAAGTTTTATTTTGAAAATTTTTCCTTTACACAGTTGGGGAACCTTCATACATGTGTATTAGTTGAAGATTCCTGTACACATTATTTTAAGGTTGTCTTGGTGATCTTTACCGAAGCTTATGATGTTTGTGAAACTTCAGGAATAGGATACATATACATGATTTTCAGAGTTTTTTGGAATGTTTGGTCTAGACTTTTTTCAAAAGGTATTGATCACAATCGGAGTCTAAGACTGAAACGTTTCACTTTACCGAGAAAAGAAATTAAAAGTTTACAGAGTTCACACCTATATATTTCTTTAAGTACCCAAGCATTATGAACTTGCATGTTGATGCTACATGTCATCTTCATCCCCCATGATGCCTGCAGGTTCCGCAAGAGCGAGGAGATCTTCGCTGGAGCCAGGGTCAAGATGAGGGATTCAGACACCACCTACACCCTCATCCTGACAGACCTCAGGGACACCGATGCTGGAGAGATCGTCTGCGAAGCCACCAACAAATCCGGCACTGAGAAGTGCCGCGCCAAGCTTTCAGTCCTGTGTATGTATCAAAATGACTTTCTGAAACTCTCTCATACTTTCAATTTTTTTTGTGCATTCGGTACCCAAAATGAAGCCCATGCGCTGACAATCCTGTCTATAAAGGCCATCCAAGAGAAAATTGAAAAGTGACTTTTATAGGTTATTGGACTTCTATAGACAGGTTCTGCAGCACATATTTTCTCTTAGAGAGAACCAGTAAAAGGGGTCACTATAGACAAGTGGCCTTAATGAAGAGGGTGACGCTAAAGACAAGTTTACTGTACCAGCGTATACATGTTTACCATGTATCCTTGCATGCATTATTTGTTGTTATATTGGGTACGCTTTTACATCTTTAAGAGCAATTTTTGTTTTAAAGGAATAATTAAGAACTGATTGTATGTTTGAACTACATGTAGTAACTACTTAAAAACTAATTGCTTCATATCGTCGCTGATTTTACAAACGCGCATATGAAGCCTCACAGCGCGAAAACACGTTTCTGAGATGATCGTGTTTATAGACTTTCAACAAAAAAAACGCAGTATTTTTGGTTTAATCCCTGCTTGAATTCGTATGCCATTCGTAAAATCAGCGATTATATAAGTGCTCTGGTTTAGGTAGAGTTCAAGATGAAAAAGTTACGTGTACATCTAATTTTGATGTGAACTTATTCTATGTTATGATTTTATTTCAGTAGCTTTGTCGCTATCACTTCAGTATTATCAAGCATTAGTCATACAAGCTTTGAAATCGATAGGTATTCAGGATAGTTTTGGAGTACATTGGAATAGCTCAAGGTTTTATTGGATCAGGGCCCTGTTTCATAAAACTTGTTATCAATAACAAGTTACAGCAACTTTTATAAGCTACTGAAATTATTGAATCAGATTGGCTGAGAGCGAATTTTGTCATAGAAACGAGGCAGTTGGTATTGATAACAAGTTTTATGAAACAGGGCCCTGATGTTTAACTTCAACATTAAAGATTAAAATGGTGTAAACATACATTTACCTTCGATTTGAATCATTACTTGTTATCATTCTATTTCATATCACTTATGTGTGCATGTATTGTGACAATTTTTTAATACTATTGCATTTCCAATTAGGCCTGACTGAATATCCATCTCTTCATGTAATTTCTCATGGAACATCAATTCTTCACTTTGTTCTTGTCAAAATGTAATGCGCAGTTGAGTACATTTGTATAGATATTGTGCTACATGGTAGTTCAGCTTAAGCTGGGGGTAATGATAGGATTTCTTGACCCTCAAGGAGAACAGCACAAGTACTGAGGAGGCTACCCTGGGTCAAATAAGACCATATTGTTGTTATTATTTTTCATTACAAAAATTTACATTAATGTTTTTATTTTAAAAATCTGTTCTTGCAGTGGCACCTAGCATCCGTTCTGCACCCAGGAATATAGAGACCGAGGCTGGTGAACCTTTCAAAGTCAAGATTCCATTCGAAGGCAGGGGTGACATTAATGTCACTGTCCACAGAGGAATAGAAAACATCACAGGTAACTTCCTAAGAAACAACAAACATACGCTTTTATCTTCATTGCATTTGTTTTTAATAAAGTGAATTAAGAAAGTTTATGAATTGCAAGATTTTCCTTCCATTTTCAGATCAACTACTGTATACGCCATATACATGTATTTCGCGGGGGTTTATATTTTCGCGAATTTCGCGAGTCGCGAGCGGATCTCAAATTTAACAACATGCTAAAATATTGCCATAAGTCATACAGGCGTCTGGGCCTGGGCATCCGTACTCAGCTGGCCAGCTCCACTTCTAGTATTGCTACTCTATCAGCTCGATCTCAGCACTGCTAAAGTAGCGCAGCATGGCTGTATGCATGCAGACTGCTTAGAGGCTTACTAAAATCACAACTTCACCTTGCGAAAGTGCATCATCATTGCTGTTTGTAGATTTCAGAATTTCCCAATTGCGAATTTAACCACTCGCGAAATAGCCTGGTTAGTCCAATTTGCAAGAAAAATATGTCTGGGGAAATATATGGCATATACAGTATAGTATAAATTGAACATTGTGGCACAAATTGTGATTGTATAAATTGTATGCTTCAGTGATTTTCAATTATTTTATTATGACTTTCCCCAATTTGTTTGTATTATCATCATGTTTACTTCTGCAGTATCAACTTTTCATATTGTAGATACATGTAGTTTTAGTCTAAATTACTTAATTACTAATAAATTATTTGGCAAATCTGATATTCCTCAACTGACACCCCCAAAACTGTTATTGGAAATTCTTTCTCTTCACAGTACATGCAGTGCATCTAAATTGTGACAGATTCCACATTACATTACATGACCACAAGGAGAAAACTTGGATCTGATTATGATTAATTATATTCCATAATTTCTTGTCCAACAATTGCCAAGAACTTATTTCTGTTCTTTTCCGACCACGTTCTCACACTCTCTGTCACTCTCTCTCTCGCTAGATGACAGCCGTGTCAAGGCTATTGTCTTTGATGATTACGTCCAGGTCGGTGTCAAGTCAGCTGAGCCTGAAGACAACGAGACCTTCAAGGTTACCCTAAGCAACAGTGTTGGCTCAGACTCGTGTACTTTTGAAGTCAAAGTTGCAGGTACAGAACATTTCTGAAAGACATAAAATCATGGGTTCTCTTAGGGACTTTGACACCGTTCGGGTATTTACCCGATAACAGATATTATCAGTTACTAAGAGTTGACTTCACTTTCACAACTGATAGGCCCCACCTACAATGTAATCCCCCCCCCCCTCCATCGACTCTAGAATAACCGCTCTGTCTTCCTAAATTCCTCACCTGAATGCGCTTGATATCTTGTGGGCAAGGGCTGAGTAATTTTCATAAAGGCCATGAGTTTTTCTGCAGCAAGGATTTGTATACACATATTATAATTTGGGAATTCCACCAAGTCCAGTGAACTGTGGTGCATTTTGCTTAGAGACTGATGAGAGTGTGTCTTAAATGCAATTGTGTTGGTACATGTACCAATATAGCTTTTATTTGCAAGTGAGGAGGTTTCACCCTTTGAGGAAGCTGTCACTTTTGTTAGGTTCAGTGTATCTAGTGTTCTTATATTTCTAACAAGAATGGGAGTTCATATAGAAATCAGAAATACAACCTTTGCAGATAGAATGCATTTTCACATGGTTACAGCATACTATATTAGCTGTAGCTCACTATATTGCTATGTTCATTGCTCCCAAATATTTGAATGGTTTCAATTGTCCAGATGCTGTATGATTTGTCACTTGATTTTTAATTGTGGGATATTCTGTTCACTGAATTATCTTATTCCCCTTTGTTTAATACAAAAACCACTGGGTATTTTGGGGGCAGCGGCTTTATTATCTTCCTGTTTTTAAAGAAAACTGTTCTGGTTTTAGATATGTATAGTAATTATTTATGATGTACATGTGCATGTATGTATGTTCGTTTTATAGATAAACCATCAGCACCGAAGGGACCCATTGAGGTCGGCGAGATCACAAACAACTCTATCGCCCTCAGCTGGAAGGCACCAGCCAACGATGGTGGTAGCCCCATCAAGGGATACACGGTTGAGCGAAGGGATGAGGAGAACCCCGACTGGATAACGGGTATGAGATTTGCTTCACTTTCGTCCCCTCTACTACATAAAATACAGAGTATGGGGTTTGAAGTCAATACATTTGGATATAGTATGTATCTGATAATACAGGACTTGAAAAAATGTGCTTTGTGTTTTGATTGACTGATTGATTGATTTTGTGGAAAAGAAATGAACTTGAAATCCATTTGGTCTCTCTTTGTTTGTCTAGCTGGTAGCTATCTTCCAAACACATCCTTTACTCCTAGCAACCTGGTGAAGGGACGTGCCTATGAGTTCAGGGTCATGGCGGAGAACGATGTTGGACAGAGCGCTCCTCTCAAGACCAGAGAGCCCATCGTAGCAAAGGCACCGTATGGTGAGAAAAATATTACATCTCTGTTTTTCGTTATTAGTGAGAAGAAAAAAACTTCAAGCATTTTATAACCATGCCATGATATAAACTTTATTCAACATACAACCTGCTAATAACCAGATATTTAAAAAAGATCACAAATTGTTGGATTTTAGATGAAGTACATGTACAAGTATGATCTGTATGAAGAAAGTACATTTTGGATAATACATGTGTGTATTGAATCCAATTGCAATTGAAATATAGCATGACAAAGGAAAGAAATAGGACAAGTGTTTTATTCTGTAATAGGAATTAGATAATAGAGTTTATAAATTGAAATATAGCAAAAGAAGTATACTTGTAACTAATGTGCATGTAGATGTATGACAGCAGGACTACAGAAATGTTGTATATTTGTGTATTATAAGCTGCTTACAAGCTTGTTTGAGAACTTACAGGTTATCAATTCCGAGGCATAGTGCACATCTAGGGTTGAAAATATACTCTGACACTGGAGAAAGCTTTCAATGTTTGATTTATTTAAGATATAAAGTAGATTTCAAAAGATGTTTTAAACTGATGATTTTGTTTGTTTCCTTTCTTGACTTTGTGGACTTGTGACAGAGCTCTGTAGTAGCAGTTAAAATGTGCATGGAATATGTCTTATTGCTTTATGCTATGCAAACATAGTTATATACTTGCAAGACGTGTTATTCTTTCTTTTTTAGATCCACCTGGTCCTGCCAGTAGCCCAGATATTGCTGAGGTTGGCAAGGACTTTGCTAGCATCACCTGGACCAAACCCGAAGATGACGGCGGTAGCCAAGTGACTGGCTACATCGTAGAGAAGACTGAAGCCGGAACCGACAGATGGGTAAGATCATGGGGTTCTCTGGGTTTTAAGTTGTTGAAGACAAGCAGATTTACATGCCCATATCAAATATTCACCAGTATATCAGATGTATATTTAACCCTGTCAAGACAATTGACCACATTTTGTGGTTTGGCTCAATAACATTTGATTCAGAGCTCTAAAAAATATACCAGATGCATGAGTAGAAAGAGCAAAAATTTCTGCACATCCTATGTCCACTTTTGTTGCATGACCAAATTGCGTTTGATGCCAGGAATTTTAAAAACAAGAATAAGCTTTAAAATCCTTAAATTGGCAACACATTGAGAGGTTCAAAATCATTGTTATTTGTCAAAATTGGCAATTTTTTCAACTTTTCGATAATGGTTTTAAGAATGTATGTTGTTTTCAAAGGCATTACATTTTATTAGAACCATGTAGCACTACGAGAAAAATATTATTGTTGCCAATTTGAAGAACAAAATGTGATCAATTTAGCCCTTAAATAATTCCTGTCCTGAAAGGGTTAAATGATTCTTGCTTCTTCCAGGAAAAATTAGAAGTTGTATCAGGAATTTAAAAAAAAAGGAGGGGGTGTGAATTATCCTGAATTGTAGGTGTCATCAAGATTTCTGATTTTCCAAAAGACACTGATTTTCAGTCAGTTGGGTAGTGAAAAGTTCTAGGTGGAAGTTGAGCTCTGAAATTGATGTATGCACTGTGAAAGTTGTTTCCTTGCAAGAGAATTTTTGCGTTTGTAATAACCATTGAAAGAGGTAATATTTAAGATCTGATTAATGAAAGTGAACTCTTCATAGGCTTGGTTGCAGAAAAGTGGTTGAAGCAGAGTAATCTGTATATAAGAACCACTTGAGGGAAGCAAGTAAATCACTCACTACAGCCAGAGCTCCTTTCTTCTCAAGTTGTTGCTGTAATTAAAGTGACAGTAAACTGGCGCTCCTAAATAGCGCCATCTTTAAACAGGATTTGAAAAGTCTCTGTGACTCTCATTTTCCCATCATGCCCCATTCTAGTTTGTAAAAGCTTTGAATGTAACTGCAGGCAATTCTCCACATTTGCCAAATCCAAAAGTAATAGTTTGAAATACAAATGTGTCTATTATCCATAGAAGCTGTTGTCAAAATTCAAAATAAAATGCAATTAATTTTCAAATTATCATCTTAATTTAGCAATCACTGTAAGATGGCGCTGTTCAAGTTCTACTAGTTTAATGCCACTTTAAAATCTGACCCCCCCCCTTTATTTATTTCACATCTAGTCTCCAGTGAACCTGAACCCTGTACCAATGCTTTACTTCATGATCCCCAACTTGGTTGAGGGCAGGGAGTATGAGTTCCGCATCGTTGCTGTCAACAGAGCCGGCAAGGGAGAGCCATCTCTAGCTAGCTTGCCTGTCACTATCAGGGATCCAAACCGTAAGTTACATGTAACCAGATGGAATGGCTCTCTTGTCTAGCATATTGTGCTGGTTAGTTGAATAGTCTTTGCATCACAAAGGTTCCAGAAAAAGAGAAAGAGACTGCATGGGCCAAAAGTTGCCCGTACAGATATTTGTGCGGATGACAAGGACATTGGCCCGTATTCTCGTAAATGGCCTAAGCTAAGCCTGGCTTAACTTAGGCCGCTGATTTATTGAAAGCCATTCATCAACCTCTAAGTCCCGTATAAATTACTATATTTATATAACAAAATAAAGAAACAAAATTATTTTGGGCATGAAATGAACATCCAAAATAAATTCTATAATGTCGGTGGTGTATTTGCATTTAGTCCCAGAACTATGGTGATTTTGTAGGATTAAAAGAGGCTGACATTTGGCTCTCCATAATTTGGTGGCCTAAATCTACACACTTAGGCGGGGGCTTAAGTTAGGCGCCTTTCGAGAATATGGGCCACAGACATTTACTCAAGTTTTTTTTTTTTTTTCATGATAAAAATTACAGGCGGCCTACAATTCATCTCTGTATACATGCATTGCCACCTCATTTTTGCATGTTACTAATTTGCAGTCTTACAAAAATTCTCGAAAATAAATCCCTTGAAAAAAAACAATGGCTCATGCAGTATTCAAAGATTTACCAGGATGCTCCTTAATTACCATCCAATCCCATATCTCAGTAGAAGACGTGCATTTTTAACTTTTAACATTTAAAATCTGCCTCATGCATGTAAATTACATCTTTGAAAGTACAACATTAGATACATGTATGCCACTACTTACTACCAATATATGCTATCAAATTGGCAGTCGAATTGTATGGAGTTATCAGCCTATTGCCTTTTGACTGAAGAACATCTAGTACGTGTAGTCACGCACTGTCTAATGCTCTCCCATTTATGACCTTTCCTTCTTTGCAGCTGTGGTAAAGCCCAAGTTTGAACAGCAGGTGAAGGATGCCACCGGTGTCCAGGGGAAATCAGTCAAATTCAGCTGTTCCTTCTCTGGACTGCCTACACCAGACATCACATGGTGAGCTACATCTACATGTATAAGCTCTGATTGTCTTTCTGTCTTTATCTCTCTCTCTCTCTCTATCACTGCTACTCTCTTTTCATCACTTTGATTACTTCAAATTGTCAAATGATATTAAAGGTGTATTACTCTTTGACAGATACATGTATCTTTGGATAATACATTGATGACTACTGAGATATACAACTGCTATCAGCTTTAGATATGAACCAACCTCTTGGGTGTAGAAATGTTGGTAGACTCAATTTTAATTTAATTGTCACTCTATTCATGGTATTAAGCTATAGTCTTCCCAGATAGAGTATGTTCTTTTATAACTCCATATTTACTTGACATGGGGCAAGGAATGACAGCATAATGAGGACATTCAATTACTACCATTAATTCATACCATAAACATCAAAATGTATTCAATGTAAACTGCACTGTTTCTAACACATTAACCCATTGCGTACAGGAACCAGGTGGTTCCTGTACTAACCTTATGGAAATTACAGAATTCAGTAGTCGACGGGTTAAGCTGTTGACTTTGTTTGCCCACTTACATGTAACTTCCAAACTTTAAATCTCTTCTTACCATCTTAGGTGGAAGGGAGAGAGGGAGCTCTTCAACAGCAACAAGTTTGAGATCGAGACGTCTGACGGCACCTCCACCCTCATCATCAACGACCTGGAGCGCGATGAGGAGGACGAGTACATCGCTGAGATCAGCAACCCTGGTGGCAAGAAGATGAGCCGAGGAATGCTTTCTCTCAAGAGTAAGAAAATCGCTTCTTTCTCATATATATTCAGAACTGTCCTGTGAGTTTATACCTTCCTTTATGATGTAGTTTGTCCCTATTCCAATTTCTCTACTTGCCAATGGTTCAAGACCAACATTTAACATGAGTAACTTTCCAGGTTTTCCATACCCCTTTCTTGAAGATTTTTGTTTATTTTGGGAATATACTATTATTACTTTTTTGTAAATTAAAGAATAAGGACCTTAAGCCTTCTCTCATTTGCATCATCTATTTCTCAAATGCTTAGTACTGCATTTAAAATCACTTGTGTTTTAGGTTGCACGATGTAGGTTTAGAGTTAGTGTCACGGTGAGAAATAGTGTTTGCCCCGATTTGGTTAGAGTAGGATATTGTCCCTGGAGCAATTGTCCCTGGAGCATGTATCGTACAACCATTTTTTCTATTTGATGGTCTTTTTCTCTCACTACTCTAGCCAAGCCCTCAGTGAGGATACCGCTCCGTTACCAAGGCGCCACAGTGACCTTCGCCAAGGGTGAAGAGGTCAACATCAAGGTCGGCTTGGTAGGAAGACCGAAGCCTGAGGGCTCTATCCTCAAGGACGGCCGTTCCATGACCAGGGGTGTGGAGAAGGGCGACAAGTCGGTCACCCTGACGATCAGAGAGTCCGAGAGGAGCCACTCGGGCAAGTACACCTTCGTCGCGGAGAACGAGGTTGGAGAGGACTCTGCTGATATCGACATCTGCATCACAGGTAGGTTTTCCTGGATAACAGGAGGTGAAGAATATGTGTCTTTTAGAGTGTGTCAAAAACTTAAGTGGAGGATCAAGATGATAATACATGTAGTAAATTTTTATAGAGTGCATAATACTTGTTAAAGTCCCAATGCACTTTACATAATGTTGGTAATTGCATTCTACAAAATAATTACAATTGCATAAATTTTTACTGAAATATATCATACACATGAATTAAAGAAAGGCAGGAATTTACAGAATATACAAGCAGACAAAATTGCATTTAATATGAGACTGTAAAAACGTAAAAAAAATGAAAATATGTAAATATTTGATTACAACGATACATTATGTGCTGTGAACATGAAAATATTCAGTTTTAACATACATGTACATGTAGTAAATAGCTACATAGAGGAAAATAGTACTACAATATTTTCTTTGTTTCATTTCAAACTTATTGTTTTGCTGTTGTCAGGAATAAATGCTTAATAATTACCAGTATACTATCGATCGTATATTTTACCATTGCCCTCCTTCATCTACACTATATAGATGCCCCTGATAAGGTAAGCAGTGTCCGCTGCACCGACCTGACCTACGACTCCGTCGAGCTGACCTGGGTCAAACCCGAGGACGACGGTGGCTACAGCCAGCTGACCTACGTCATCGACCGCAGCACCAACAACGGTGAGACGTGGGCCAGGTGTTGTTCGGCGAGCACCACCCAGTGTGTGGTCCAGTTCCTTGACAACAACAAGCCGTACAAGTTCAGGGTCCAGGCAGAGAATATCTATGGACGTGGGGAGGGTACCGAATGCACACATACCATCACCAAGCCTGGTATGTATTAAACAAAGATTCATCGTCAACACTATATCTTTTTTTTACTGGGTTCACGTGGTTATTGAAAACTTTTTTTTTTTTAAAGGCAAATAAAAAAATATTTGCAAGTGTTGAAAATCATGAAAAAGTGGAAAAATTACCAAAAGTCATTGGAAAGTAGTAGAAAATCAATACGTTATTAAACATGTGTAATTTCTATGATGAGTAGTGAGTCCATCATTGCAGTCACAGGGCCGTAGGCATTTTAAGTCCTGAACTTTGTATGACTTTCTTTCCTGAGGAAACAGGTCAGGGATTTTTTTTTTTTAACTTTATCATTTAAAAGTCATGGAAATGTCATTGAATTTATTGTTGTTGCTGGGCAGGAAACCTGTTTTAACTACATTGTATGAGTATTTTGCTCTGCAACACAACTGTATCTGTTCCACTCATTTTTTTCTCTTGAGGCACTGAGGAAATGTATAGATTAAATTTACTAGATCAACTACATCCATTTTGTATCATATAATGCTACAATGTAGTCTGTTAATAGATTAGACATTAATTGTGATTTCTTGTTTTCCTCTTTTTTTATCTTCAAAAACAGTCCCAGAGAAGAAGAAATATGTAGAAGAAGAAGAAGGTAAGTATCTGTTTTAGATTGTATGTCATGAGAAAAATGAATGATGAAGTGCGGTATGAAGTCAGAGAAAAAAAGGAGAAAAATATGACAGGCAGTCATGAAAATTTTAATGGTAACTTTTGGGCAGAAAAAAATTTAAATGTGTAATAATGTGCTACATGTATGTGTGTAAATATAGTCTGCAGTATATGGATCTACAAATCATCTGCAGGGTAGTTGCTTGCACCTCAATACAACTACCCCCCCCCCCACTCCTGAGAGAATCTCGCCATAGACAGTTTATCTGATATACTGGGGGGGGTTTCATAAAGCTGTTCGTAAAGTTACTGTGAAGTTGAACTGTGCAGATGTAGATTAACATCCTTGTTATAACAAACCATTTTAATGCAAAGTATAGTTTTTGCCATGATTTAATTGAGGTTATTGGAAATACAGTCATATTTTGTTAAAACATCAGAAAAAAACTTTGGGCATCCTATCTGGCACTTCATATTCAAGTTGTTCGTAAAGTCATGCTTTACTTTACGAACAGCTTTATGAAACACCCCCCTGGTACTACAATGTATGTCCCTTATATGTGTTGTTAACTTAAAGTCAAAGCACTTCGTCTGTACCCCTTTCTTCTGCTCCAGTTACACTCATTTCTTGAACTCCCCTTTTTTTGTTCCATTTTTCTCTTCTTCCATCTACAGCCCCAGCCAGGCCTAAAGTTCCACCTGTCAGAGACTATGACCAATGTGGTAAGTTTTTTCTTCCCTAACAAAGTGTCAATTTAGCAAATTAAGTGTCATCCATTGCATAAAGGTCTTCATTGATCACAGATCAAGGACTTATTACTTTTAAGATGAAGGTTAAGAAATTATGGGTATTGTAAGATTGATATTGCTTGAAAACACATAGAAATTCCATATGTCAAATAAATCACAAAAAGGAATACTGTCTGAAAATTTGCAGCTGTTTCTCTCTCAAGCTGAACATTTTATCTGTTGGTTTTTTTTTTATAAAGTGCATTATTACTGGCTATCTCCTTATTAAGTTTGTCATTTTTAAATTCATTGTATGTCGTAAATGTAACTTTAAAACAACCCACTTCAAAAAGATTACTGTTTGAACAGATATTTTGAAGTGGTCCTTTTTTTTACTTCAACACTTAACCCACTGACTACTGGGCCCTGTTTCATAAAACTTGTCATCAATGACAAGCTGCAGTAACTGTTATAAGCTACTGAAATCCTTGCATCTGATTGGCTGAGAGCAAATTTGTTGGTAAAAATCACTGACAAGACACTTGATGAAATGCCCCCCCCCTCCAGAATTCTCTCATTCACATAGGCTTAATGCAGGGCACACCTGGGGAGCGTTTCATCAAGTGTTTTGTCAGTGATTTTTACCGACAAATTTGCTCTCAGTCAATCAGATGCAAGGATTTCAGCAGCTTATAACAATTGTGGGTAAAACTCACCGACAAAACACTTGATGAAATGCTCTCCAGGTTCCAGTAGGCAATGGGGTAACATCTTCAAAAAGTATTCAATTATATTGATATCAAAGCTATTCTATTCTTGTGACGTATCTAATTTTCCATTCCTTTTTTTTTTTTCCTTCTCTCTCTCCATCTTGTAGTTGATGAATCCTTCCAGCCTACCAGCTGTAAGGTTCGCCGTGGTAACGTAGAAGACAGGTATCACATAGGAGAGGAGATCGGAAGGTGAGATACTCTATTGAGATACCCCCAATGTAAAGATTTTTCGTTTTTGTTTAATAAGCCAGTTCGTAATTAGTACATGGTACAAATGACCCTGAAATGACCCCAAATTGTACATGCACGCGCGCCTGTTTTGGTGGAAGCGCTATTTGTTTTACAACTAGAATTATATTGGTGAACGCATCATGTTGCGCACACTATGAAAGCATATTAAAGGTCAATTGTACTCGGTACCAATGACCATTATCTGCAGATGCGCAAATTGTGATTACGAACTGGCCTACTGGCCTACTGAATGTTTTTGCTGGGTAAAAGATTTATTGTATCCTTATTTCTTGAGCTGGGATTTGTTATTTTTTGGATAGAGGTGATAATTCATTCATGTTTGATACACATCTGTACTAGTCACAGCTTCATAATAGAATTGCTTGAAACTCATTGGATACATTTTGAATTTGGTAGAACATGCACTTCCTATAGACTCTAGCCGGAGTTATGTTAGGCTTAGGACATGTATTTCTGTGGGTTAATATTAATGATAAACCACTGCAATTTTTTTTACTCTCTAACAAAGAATGTGTCTATATCCTTATAAAGTTCCCAGTATGGGATGGATGACATACTAGTAAAAGACATAACTGATGACACTCTTTGTTTTATCTAAGCTTCAGATTTATTTATTGGGACATGTACATAAATGAGGCTAATGACTGCAGTTCCGGGTGATTTATAACCATTGTATTTTCTATTATTGTTCCTGGGAGAATTATCACCATGGTATTTTATAATACTGTTTCGTAAATTGGGGCATAATTGTTATACAATTGATAATATACATTTTTTGGTGTAATTTATTCTATTCTACATAGAAGGTACTGAAGAATCATTTAAATGTCTAATGGGAATTTTCATTCTTCAAAATGATACAGATGACCCTGAAAAATTGCTCCACTCAACTTAGACTTTCTTCCAATATTACACCTACATGTATTTTTCTGCCTGTCATCTATCAGGGGTCCCTTCGGTGTGGTCCACCGCTGCATCGAGAGGGGCACCGGCCGAACCTTCGCAGCCAAGTTCATGGACGTCGAACCCAAGGACAAGGCTTTCATCAAAGAAGAGATCGAGGCCATGAACCAGCTCCAGCACCCCAGGCTGCAGCAGTGCCATGATGCCTTCGACATGGACGAGAAGTTTGTCCTTATCACTGACTTGTAAGTGGATCCGTGACCCATCTTTGATCTCACCCAATGCCCGATCCACTCTTTGACATAACAAATTTGTCCTCATCACTGACTTGTAAACTGAATCTGTGACCCCATTTGCGATCTTAATCCCTGATCACAACTTTGACATGGGCGACAAATTTGTCCTCAACACTGACTTGTAAGTGAATCTGTAACCTAACTTTGATCTCATCCCCCATCCCCCTCCTTTTGACATGGACTACAAAGTTTTCCTCATCACTGACTTGTAAGTGAATGCAGTCTTCTCACTAATGCAAAACTTTCTTGGTGTTAATACCAAACATAGGCGCCTTCAGAAGAAGAAAAAAATACAGAGGGGAACTTCTCCCTCCCCCCTGACAAGGGTAAAGATGAGGGTAATAAATTATGTCAAATCATAATTTCAACCTCTTGAATAGTTTTAGTCCTCCCATACAATCTCCCTGGAATGCCTTAAGGTCATACATGTACTTCACTCAGTTAGGACTAATTACTTTGATCCTCTTAGATCATCTCCTTAGGACGCCACAAACCCTTGTATTCCCTTCCATTTGTACCTAGCGTAAGCAATTTTCTGTTGGGAATTCCCGAGTGAATCTCTGACCCACCTCCACCTGAACCCCTTACATGTACAATAACGATTTTCCTTGTTTTGGGGACATGCACATCTTTTTACTGTTAACCCTTGCTCATCTCTCTGCTTCCCATGTCCAGTATAAGCGGTGCAGATGCATTCCAGAGAGCCAAAGAGAGGGGCACTCTCTCTGAAGAAGTGGTGGCTCGTTACACTAGGCAAGTCTGCGAGGGTCTACTACACATTCACCTTCAAAACCACATGCATCTAGCTCTCAGGGTGAGTCTATATTACACTACTTACATTCCTCTATTTTTTATGATTAAATACACATTCACCTTCAAAACCACATGCATCTAGCTATCAGGGTGAGTCTATATTACACTACTTCTGTTCCTCTCTCTTTTGATTAACCCCCGAATTATTTGCCCAAACTTTCTCTAAACTACCTTACTGTGTGTCTATAAGAAAAGTTATTGTTCCTGTGCCTCTTTTTTCTTCTCCCTATTCATCCCCCTTTATGTCCTCTCTATTTCTATCTTTCTTTCTTGTTTGAGTGTCTCTCTATCTCTCTTGCTATATTTCTCTCCATTCTCCTCATCTCTCTTTTCCCACTGATGATACAACATTTGCTCTGCTTGAAATTGCTCTGGGCTGTATGGTGGTGGATCCAGTGTCCGAACACTTTTCAGAAAATCAACGATAGCAAATAAAATATCAAACGAATATCTGTCAAACTTAGATAATGAATGCTCAAAGTCCTACAGAAAAAGCAGTTGATGGAATTTTAGAAAGACAACGTAGATTTAATACGATATTCCCTTCCGAGTGAACCCCTTCCCAACAACGCGGCGTTTTGGTCCCTTGAAAAAGGCACTGTATTTCCGAACATGTGAAACCTATGGGAAAAAGACACTACCTTTGTTTCAATAGTGTGGTTTTCATACGCGTAATCCCACGCGTATGAAAACCCATTTTAGGGGCTTAACTGTACACGTTCGGTAATACAGTCTGTTCGGAAATACAATCCTTGACTATATTTCTTCAGGTTACGGTTTGGGTTCTTTAAAAAGTGTGTTGTAGTTTTTAGTGTTTGTTTTTAGGTTTAAGGTTAATGTAGGTAAAGTGTTGGGTCTGGGGTTGAAGTTTAGAATTTGGTAATTGTAGGAGATTCACCACGGAGCGTTGGTTGCAGGAGCATGTGTTGTACAATCCTCTCCTCTCTCTCTCTCTCTCTCTCCCTCTGTTTTTATATCTTCTTTTTTTCCCCCTCTCTTTTTCTTTCCTATCTTTTTTCTCTCTCATATATTGTTTCTGTCTGTGTTTTCTATAAATTTTATGAGTGCTATTTATGCCAATCTCTTATTTAATGAGCTTACATGTACAGTGCATGTGCATGCATACATGTATAGTTGTATATATGAGAAATATTTTTTCACATATAAATTGTTAAATTGTTCTCTTGATTCCATTTTCTCTCACCATCTGTCTCAATTATAGCCACAAAGTATTCTGTATGAGACCAAGCGTGGTGATAGCATCAAGATCGTAGACTTTGGTCTAGCAGCCAAGTTAGATCCAGATGAGAGAGTAAAGATCGCATACGCTGAACCAGACTACGCTGCACCTGAAGTGCTTAACGGCGAGCAGGTCGGCTTCTCAACAGACATGTGGAACATCGGTCTCATAGTCTACATGCTGTAAGTATCGACACCATGGAAGGTTTCTAACTGAAGTGTTAGGGTTGGGTGTTTAAAGTTGAAAAAATGAAAGTCTGCATGCTATAAGTATTTACACTATGAAAGGTTGCTCACTGAAGTGCTAGGGATGGGTGTTTGATGTACAAAAACACATGGTGTACATGCTGTGAGTATTGACAGAGAGAAGGTTTCTCTCTGAAATGTTAGGAAAGGTTTAAAAAAAAAGAAAATATTTTAAGTTTGAAAGGTGTAGTGTCAGTGTTAGCACCATGAAGCCAAGTCTTAATGCTCAGATCCAGCACCATGCCAAAAGGCAAAAATTAATATTTTTGGTACATGTACATGTAGGTGATGAATGGATTTACTACATGTACGCGACTTAATGTATTGTGTTAGTGTTACTTCTAGTGTAGCACCTCTCGATGGAAACCAATGCTGCAAAGAATGGAAAATTATGAAACATTCCTTTGAATTGTCCTAGCTTTGTTTTAATATGACTTGACTTCAGAGACGTGATTGGTATGATAATCTTTTACTTGTCTTATAAATCACTATGTCTGCAAAAGAATATTCATTCACAGCCACTTTCCCCAAACCCCCAAACTTTAAACTGTTTCCCTTTCAAGAACATGGTGCACCAGGATATGCCATATCCAGCCAGGGCCTGCTAAAACATGGCTGATGATCCAGGTCATTCTGTAATTATTCATGTTCATAAATAACTACTTGTAGCAAAGCACTAATCAGTTTCTCCATCATTTCCGAACTCCCCATGAGCCATGGCAGACATTTGAAGGTGAAAGAAACTTGATTCAACTTCTCTATACATTTTTAAGAGCCTATTAACTCTGTAAAAAATCTCTTCTTAAAATCTGTGTCTGTAATAATTCTTGACTGTTTTTCCCCTCTTCAGCCTGAGTGGTCTTCATCCGTTCGATAACGATGCAGACAGGATACGATCCTGCAAGTGGTCCTTCGACAAGTCGGCGTTCAGGGACATCTCACCAGAGGCACAGGACTTCATCAGCAGACTACTCATCAAGGAAAAATCGTAAGTATACCTACCTTCTATCTTGTCCACCAAGTTTTAATGTAGTCCACTGGTTGGTCACAGCTCCTGGCACAAAATTCACCATTGACTGATTGTTGGGCAGTGTTGCAGAAAATATTAGCTGTTCAAAAGCTCTAGTTGTGTGTCACCATTCAAGGATGCAATAAAAAATGCATATGAAGTTAACATTGGTATGCACAGTAAGACTCATATACAAAACACTTAGATCGGTGAATATCCCTATTAAAATACACTTTGACAATCACCTTTTCCTCACAATATCCCTTTTAAAGAATCTCTTTGTGAGATTTGGTATAGACAGCATATCTTGACTGTTTTGTATGGTTAAAACTATGGATTGAATTATACAGAAATTTCAAGGTCACCTTGGGCAACAGTTTTTACCTTGCCCTATAAAGCAGTCAATACTTGTGTACTACATAGTACATATCAGTACATCATAATATGTAAACAGTGTATAAATAAGACCAAAAAAGCATAGTGTTTATAGGAGAAAGGAAAGAACAGTATAGTAATTTGCAATACAACAAAGTAATGGAAACATATACTTGTAACACAGTGACATTGATGAGATGCAATTCTCTTAACCCTTTCAAGACAATTGACCACATTTTGTGGTTTGGCTCAATAACTTTTGATTCAGAGCTCTAAGAAATATACCAGATGCATGAGTGGAAAGAGCAAAAAGTTCTGCATACACTGTGTCCATTTTTGTTGCATGACCATATTGCAATTGATCCCAGAAATTTTAAAAAGGAGAATAAGTTTTTAAATCCTTAAATTGGCAACACATTGAGAGGTTCAAAATCATTGCTTTAAAAAAAAAAATCAAAATTGGCATCTTTTTCAACTTATCGACAAATGTATATTGTTTTCAAAGACATTACACCTTATTAGAACCTTGTAGCACTAAAAGAAAAATATTATAGTTGCCAATTTGAAGAACAAAATGTGATCAATTTAGCCCTTAAATAATTCCTGTCCTGAAAGGGTTAATAAGTTTGATCATCTGTTGCTTGTATTGTCATTTACAGAGAGAGGATGGGAGCACACGAAGCACTGGACCATCCGTGGTTGAGGGTAAGTTTGGGAAATATCTTGAATAGTGTTAGCTTCAAATGCATTTTAAGAGATTGTAAGAGCATGTTAGATGAAAAGTGAAATATTACCCGCCTCGGCATATCCACCAAAAGGGAAATTTTTGTGAATTATGCAACCAATTGAAATTATGTTCACCTACATGGAATATGAGATGATTACATGTAAGAACAATTTTTAGATTTGATTAAACAGAGACAACTGCTGCACAGATTCAGCTTCTTATATGAATACGTACTTTCAAAATCACCCTGTACAAATTTCCCATAGAACTTTGGTAATATGACAAAAATGTTATGTTAACAAAAAATGTCTCATAACCAATGTTCTTTAGAAAATTTGTACAGGGAAAAGTGCAGATTTACAATTGATTTTAACATTCCTCAATCTGTCAAGTCTATTTTAGTAGATACAAGAAAGAAAGTTGTAATTTCGGAGATTAAGGTCCACATTATAGTCGATGTCATGTTTTTGTGCCCTGCTTTGTGGATATGCTCAAGGTGTTTTTTTTATTAAGATGTAGTAAGAGTTTTTGTAGTAGATTATTGCATTTATCTCCAATTACAGGATGAAAAGTTCGATAAATGCATATGTGCATCATGGGTGTGAAAATGGAAAACTAGATTTCATTATTAAAAGAAATATCCAAATTTGAAGATGTAGAATACTATATTCATATTAAAGGATGAAAATTAGAATGAATGCTTTAATAGGTGCATCATGGGTGTGGAATAGAAAAATTAGATTTATCACTTTTCACAACAAAAGGTGTGTTTTGAAATACATAAATAGGAGTTCTAGGTTTAGAAAGAAGAAAATGCAAGGAGACACAATGGAGTAAAAAAAAGGGTACTATATGGCCAGAGAAGAAGTTGAAAAGACGGAGATTGAAGATTGATGGTGCTATTAAAACCTTCACTGTCGTAACCTATTCAAACTTCGCCCCTTCTTTTTTAGGTATTGCAGCAAATGGGTTATTCATAGAAAATCTTTTCTTTTATTTGTGAAATTCAAGAAGGTTTTAATGAATTGTTAAGTCAAATATCATGAAATAATATTTTATCAAGATTTATAAAGGAAAATGCATTATGATTGAATATTTATCAAAAAAAATTTATGTACATAATGGACACATTTTAAAACGTAGTAGCGCCGTATGTAGGGGCCAAAAATCGAATAGAAACATATTGAGCATAATCTTCCTCATGTATTAAACATAGCATACTTGAAATCAGTCCTGAGTTTTGGGATTTTATTATTTGCTTTTTATTACTGAAATAATTATTACCAGGATAACAACAAAAATTGATGTTTGAAAAGTATATGTTCACTGCATGCATACTACTCTTCTATTTTCTCCTTTAGGAAAAGGATATCTTTGATTTTGGGGAGGTAAAACTGAAACATGAAAACAGATAACAGATTTTGAGTGATGGTTAACTTCTACATGTAATCATAACTTCTGTGCAAAATTTATCTTAATTTCTAATATACATTTACATGTCATCTGTCGAGTTACATATAAATATGAGGCATAATGTATCAGTTGTGTAGTATTATGTAGTCTAGGGTTTCAATAACTCAATGTTGTATTCATTAAAATGATATTGCAGTGTTTTGTTTCTTCTATTCTTTTCTCATATCTTCTCATTGTGAATTTCAAATAACTTTCATCAGGCTATCGTAAGTGTGGTGATTTTCAATAGTTCACTTATTTATACTTCTTGACATGTTGCATGTTTCAATATCTACTGTATCTGTCTTTATGTGTACATGTATATTTAAATTTTCATGTACATGTACAGTATTGCATGTTCAAATATTTATATACAGTACATGTATTTTTACGTGTAGATTTAGATTAGTCTGCAAGCACAGACCCTAATTTGACGCTTTATCAGAAAATCATTGTGTCTTGAGAGAGGCCTAATTCAGCTACCTTCTGGTCGTCAGGAGCAGCTATAGTACATGGCCTGTGGTAGTCTTACAGTGCAGACACTCTTTTACGACTGACCAGGGTTTGTGCCTGCAAACTAGATTTAGATGTACATGTACAGTAAATAGTATTTGTTAATTCTAATTCCCTTAATTGTTCAAATGATGCACTGTCCACGATCAAATCTTTTTGCATATGATTCATTTCTTTTTAGTTCTTTGTAACACCTTTCTGTGTCAATTATTGCCTAATTTATTTGTGTACAACAAAGCTAAGACACTCTTAATGCTTCTAACTCTTACCATTTTTGCTAGGTCTAGATTGTATCTAATGCTTTGTATATTAATGCTTTGTAACTCAGTATAACAATTGCAAAATCTAGGTTCTGTGGTAGAGAGAAAAAACATGTGTGTACATGTATGTTTTGTGAGTCACTCACTTTCAAATGTAGGTGACACAAAATATTATGCATGTACATGTTAATAGTAGCTTCTATTGCCCTGCTTGAAATTGCTTATCCGTCTTGTACACAAAATATACAGTACAGTCATTTGCAAAAGTTAAAGACGACCCATACATAACGCGTTAACTTGAAGAAAAACCCCAAAACCGAATCATGGAAACTTATTCATTGCTCAAATGGCAAGAGATGGTGCTTAGGGCTACCTCGATCTTTCGATGAGAATTTGAGGGATCCTTTACAAGAATTCTCTGAATTACATGGTTACAGGAGAGGTGGGGCAGTTTTTATGAGATGATCACATCTTTTCTGGTCAGAAAATGAGCCATATTCTTGAAAAAAAAAGAAAAAAAAACCCCATGAAATTCTTAAAATTTTGAAACGTCATCACGCATAACATACTTTCAGCAGCCAATCATATTGCAAAACTTGATGTTCAGACTTTCAGAGTAGACCTCATGATAGAGGGTGAAACATTGCTTTTTTTTCCTTTGCCAATTTAATGTCATACAACACCCCCCCCCCCCTTATCAAAAATAAAATTCATTTAAATGGGATGGTAGCACTACTCTGGTGATTTGGACCATTGTAAAATAGATATTATGTAATAACTCTGAGAAAATCTAATGCAGGTCCAGTGACGGAAATATCAACAAAATTCCAGGTGGTCTTGAACTTCTAACAAATGACTGTATGTTTTGCTTTCTGTTTTATTCAGCTCTGTGAAATACTGATCCACCCAAAGTAATAAGAATGAGGCTGTCCTATTATACCTTCATATTTTATTGCTTATCAAGGCTAACTCCAATTTTATTTTGTATATATATATATATATATATATATATATCTGTATATTTTTTTATTTTACAACTTTACATAAAATATATATATATATATATATATATATATATATATATCTGTATATTTTATGTAAAGTTGTAACAGATTGTCTCACGAGTCTACCTTACTGCATGAATAATAATGATTTTCCCCATGTCGTAAAAAAAAAAAACCCTCTGTTTGTTTGATTTATACTGCCCTCACCTGTGGTATAATTGATGTGATTAGAATACACATGTAGATTATCAGGTGAAATTGATGTATGTATTTTGTCTGTGAGGGTTGGAAGGAACATTAACTTCATGCCTGCCAGGCTCTCAGCAAATGTATCATAAAGGTTTCCTATTAGAAATTTGTATTTTTGATAACTTTTATATGCCTACATCAGTTTGAAAATATATAATTCCATCTGCTTGTTGTGAGGTAATAATCATTTCTACTATGATTAGAAAAAAATAATTAATCTACATTAGAATAGCAATTAGTTGTGGGTATCCCCTCTCTCAATCCTCTTCTGTTAATCAAATGCAAGATGAAATTTCTAGTGTTATATTTGGTAGATAAAGTTTAAAACATATACATGTACTTCATTAATTACATTGCATGATCACATTGGCTGGAAGTTGAAATTGCACCATTATGCAATAGAACGATTCGCATTTGCCTTTCGATAAATTGTAGAAATGCAAACCTTGAAAAAGCTCTGTCAAATGTTTTGAAATTGATTCAAAATGAATACATTCATTCACAGGTGTTGCAAAAAAAAATCACTGCAAAAACAAACTTTTTCTTTCTTTCAGGAAGGAGCAACTAATAATGCTCACATCTTTGCAGTAAATGAGATATATAAACAGATACTTGGGACTGTGAAATTTTTATTATGGAATTAGAGGTGCTATTACTGCTTCATTAAAAAAAATGGTTCAGAAAAAAAGAGGGAATAATAATGAAAGATGAGAGGATTAACTAATGGATCTGAATCTTACATATTTTTTCCTCTCTTTGATTTTGCTCCTAACAGCAAGACTTCAGAGGAGGAGCTAAGAACATCCCAACAGCAAACCACAAGGCTCTGGTTGAGAGCGAGAAGTGGCTGGTAAGTTCCTCACTATTTCTTTTTCTGAGTCTTTAAGTATTTTCACCGCATCACTGAGCCCTCGCTTAACGTTTAAAAGCTTCCACTCTTCTGCTCCTTTAATGTATCTGATCGTTTCAGTATAAGTTACCATTTCTCTGCCTCTGAACTTCCCCTTTTGGTATTTCTGAAGCCAAGAAACCAACAGGACATTTGCTTGTATCTTAATCAATTGCCATCAGTCTTTAGTATTACTTGCCAACAATGTATGGTATACATGTAGCTCTAAAATATGTGAATATCTAGCATTATTCTAAAGAACTTGTCATGTTCTCAGCATTTGAAATGATGGAAAGCCTGATATTGTCACATAATTTTATTTTGAGCAGTTCTATTAAAAGAAGATTAGCTCAAGCCTTCTCTGAGAATGTAACTTGGTAGTGATTGCAAGTGCTTCATCTGTATATATGCACCTCTATAAATAAAGGGAAATGATTATCAAAAGAGTATACATAATACATGTATTTAGTTGTTGAAAGACATACCCCCCGCCCATGTGAGACATTTAAATTTATGTACTGCAGTAATGCTTGAAGCTGATACCGAGACTATTTGTTACCAGCATTGAACCCCCAACGTTCAGAGCAGAAGGATGTTTGGTTATGGGTCTCCTTTAAAAATGATTAAACTTGCTTCGGTGTTACAGGAAGGAGAGCACAAGCTTGGTGTCGGTCGCATTGCAAACTTTGGTGGACAGAGGAAGAGGAAACCACTCAAGACTGACTTCAAAGAAGATCTATCCATCGGTGAGTATTTCATCTGTCTTTTGCTTGACTCACAGGTTTCAACCTCTTTGCTTGTAGAAAAACAACCAGTGAATCTACATGTATGAACGTGTTGATTTAGGATTAATGCCTAATCAGAGTGCACTAGCGCTTTGTCTTGGTTTGGAACCTGGGACCTTCTGGTTGTGAGACCATTCTTTTATCACTGAATCATCGAGCCTTCTCTATATAACCTTTATCAAGTGTGGGGCATCTATCACGCCACGTCATATCCTAACTATGAACAAAGCACACAGATGGGGAAAAAGAAAAATCAGTCAAATTTTACCATGTTGTATCAATGTTTAACTGCTCCATACACCAACTGCTTAACATGAAAACACAATGTCTGTACAAGGCGGGACACACATGTACATGAATATTCATATATATATTAACATATTCATAACACCTTGATCACTTTTCGTCTTGCTCACTGTCAGACCGAAAGGAAGGCAAGCCAAGGTTTATCAAGAGACCCATCAACACAAGTGCCATGGAAGACAGGGATGTCCATATGAACTGCCAGGTCGCCGGTGTGTCACCACCTGTTGTCACATGGTAAGGAATTGTGTTTTATAGGATTGCTCGAACTTGTAACTCTGCCATTTCACTTTGGTAGATAAATTGCAGTGTCCTGAAAGTGTTCTGGGAATCAATTAAGCAAAAGTTTGATGAATCCAGTAAAGGTGTCATGATCTGGTGGGTAAGTCGCTGGGCTCTGGATCAAATGGTCCATCCATGGATCAAATCCCTGCAGTGGCACTTAGATGTTCCTGCGCATCCTTTGGCAAGACATTGAACTATGGTGCCGCTCTTACCCAGGAGAGAGAATGGATACGTATACCTGTGGGGAGTGCTGAATGCCATTGTGACTGCCTTTGTCATGGCCAGATTTTCCACATGCCCTGCCTGCATGTACATGTATGTGATGGGTGCAAATTATGGTAGAATTAAATGCTCTCTTAGGAGTGGAGATATACACACTTACACGCTTAGAATTCTGTAATTATAACCTGGGGAGTGTTTCATGAAAGGAAGTTGTCGGATATTTTATCCGACAACTGTTATAAGCTACTGAAATCCTTACATCTGATTGGCTGAGAGCAAATTTGTGGGATAAAATATCTGACAAGTCCTTTCATGAAACGCCCCCCAGGGATAATGATAAAGTTCATTGACGCATTCTCGTAATGCGTTACATATATGTCAATGTTCAATATTAATTTGATTATTAATGGTGTCACTCGTAACACTATCATTTCCTTTCATAGGTCAGTCAATGGCAATGACTTGAAGCAATCGCTGAAATTCAAGCAGAAGTTTGACAACTTCAACTACGGCCTCCAGATCTCTTCAGCTCAGCTCTCAGATACTGGTACGTACACTGTCACAGCAACCAACTCCTTTGGCAGGACGACCTTCGATGTCAAGGTCAACGTTGAACGTAAGTATCCACAATCCTTTATGCAGGGTCGGGCTAGCTTACATGTAGTACTAGGGCAGACTCGTCATCATGTGGCGATTAGGTTTTAAGAGTTGAAGTGCAAGCTACACTGTATATATCAGACCTCTAAACAGCCTTAAATTTCATGTTTTTGTAGGATTTTTACCTCTTTAAATTCTTGTTATTTGAAAGTAATTTTATATGACAATTCATTCAAGGACGTAATTTGAAGATAATTGAGATGCATCATTATTTGAAAAAAAAAAAATATCAACTGCAAGTTGACTTTCCCTGATTTTCCACATGCCTTATGCACACACTGTCTCACATTGAACGTTGAGGGCGCTATTTTAGGTTTTGGCATCCTTACTTGTGCTCGGTATTTGGAATTGGTTTCTGACTGATCAGAGTGATATAGGCTTGAAACATAAGCTGCTGTCTACTGTATTAGTACATGTACATGTACATGTGCAATTGATATTCATTCAATCCTCTTTGTCCTGTTTTACAGCCGATCCATTGAAGCAGAAGGCTGCTGCAAGACAACCAAGGTATGTTTCTTTCCCATTAAATGTTGTCATGGAAACTAGAAATTGTACTCCAATCTTCAGTCTGCATCATTTTGCCATGCATGGTAGTCTTCTTATATTAAAACTACATGTACATTGTATACAAGTACAGTTCACTACATAGCTCCAACTTTGCAAGAGAATTTGATTGAAAGTACTTCTTAATTCATCTGTTAAGAGGTAGAAAAGTGTTAACCCTTTCAGGACAGGAATTATTTAAGTGCTAAATTGATCACATTTTGTTCTTCAAATTGGCGACAATAATATTTTTCTTTTAGTGCTACATGTACATGTACAAGGGTCTAATAAGGTGTAATGTCTTTGAAAACAATATACATGGTTACAACATTTGTCGAAAAGTTGAAAAAGTTGCCAATTTGGATAAAAGCAATGATTTTGAACCTCTCAATGTGTTGCCAATTTAAGGATTTTAAAGCTTATTCTCGTTTTTAAAATTCCTGGCATCTAACGCATTATGGTCATGAAACAAAAATGGACAAAGGTTGTGCAGAAATTTTTGTCTTTCTACTCATGCATCTGGTATATTTTTTAGAGCTCTGAATCAAAAGTTATTGAGCCAGATCACAAAATGTGGTCAGTTGTCTCGAAAGGGTTAAATCACAGAGTTAATGCCATTTTAGCTTGCAGCAGACATCTTTATGAAGTTCTTAATACTTTGACCTACATATAAACTCCTGATTTCTAAACTGCCACCTCAATCTTCTGCACTTTGTAGTTCCTGTGACACTGCTATTTAAATATCCATCATATACAGTACTAAGATAAAGACTGCTTGTATGGATATGCTTTTATCAATGTTGTGCCCATACTCAGTAACAGCTTCATTCTCTCATTTAGACATGCCTTTTCATTGACATCTTCAAGACTGTTTAAAAGGCTCATTATTAAAAGAAATCATTTGCATAATCTCATAGTTAATATATTCATTTTGCTTGATTTTTAATTTTTTTTTAGTAGAGGCAGGAGGTTCATGATTAATATGTTTTCCTTGAAGCTGTCCATCTGTTTATTGCGTTTCTTTTGTCTCTTGGACGGGGTAATCCTTTGTTTTCAATGCCTATTGTTTTGTGTGTTTTATTCATTCTTCTTTTCCTTATTAGTGGGTAAGACATTCATCATTTCCATTGGTTTTCTTTTGGTTTGAACAAGCACTGATTTTTTTCTTTTTCAGCAATTTACCTTTTGTTATTTCTTCTTTTCAGTTTGTATTTTTTCATGTTTTTTTTTTTTTTTTTTTTTTTTATTTCCTTTTTCATTCAGATGATATTATTTTCTGCTATGTTTGTAACAACTTCCATCTCTGCTACTTTTGGAGTGAGATGGGGGAAGTTTATCATTTATGTTTGGAGGGGGCATTTCACTTTTAAGTTTCTTTGGAACTTATTTTTATTTGATTTTTTTTTTCCTTTGTTCAAGTGGGTAATGCACTTGTGTTTATTATTTTCCTTTTCAATCATTCATTTTTTTCTTTTCCTTTTGTTTCCTCTATTCATGTTTATTTTTAAAAATTTACATATCTTTTACTGTTTCATTTCTTCTTGTCTTTGTTTTTGTTCTTTACGCACTCACCTCTTCTTTCTTTTTTGCATGAGACAGCACCTGGTCTATTTTGTTTATTTTTCATTTGGACCAGGGGGGAGGGTTGATGTTGGTCACAACTTGTATTGTTTGTAAATGGCAGGGTTGGCCATTATCTGAGAAGAGTGTTACATGTATATCTTTCTGTGTGTTTACTTTTGATCTCTCTTTTTAGAGAATATGGTGGAGGGGGAAGCTCAGCCTTTTTAAATTTTTTTTATATTTACTTTGAATTTGTTTAGTGATTGTTTTGTTTTCACCCTATCATCTACTTTTCCCTTATATTCAGAGTGAGATTGGTTTAACTTGTTTCATAAGAATGAATGTAGTGATATATTTCCAACCGATATATTTAGACATCATTTATTTAACTTCCAAAATGCGAAAAGTGAATGAAGTTATTATGTGATAGTTTAACAGCATTTATATACAGCACATCAAGATTCTATGCCTCTGATTGGTCAAAACTGCCGGCATGATATTCCCTACTGACTGCAGGGCTGAATATTCACTGGGTATATAGTTCTACTTGCGCATACAATGTAAGGACGAAAAAAATGGGCACGAAGTTAACAATGCAACACGCGTGTTGGTCTTAGATTGGTAAATTTCCTTGCAATTAAATACATTTTGACATTTTGTTGTCAAAACATTTCTTTTCAAGAATCCACACGCAAGATGCAGTATATAAAACAAATATTGACTGCTTAGTTTTCGGGTCACGGTTAAAACTATAGCTCCTCAGTGATCTCAAAACTCCACTACGCCCCTCGACACAGTACAATTACGAGATCACCTTCGGCAATAGTTTCAACCGTGCCTATATATTTGTATAATAGCCTATTGTTGTCTCTGGCTATCAACCACTATATGAATTTTTATCCAGTATGATCATTTTGTCCTCTTTTGTGAATTTGTGTACCTATCTTTAATATTGATTGTAAAAAATTTCACACTTCTGCCATTGGCCAGAATGAAATTTCACTAAAAACTTTTTCAATTCATTTCAAGTCAGTATTTCTTGTGTCTCTTGGATTGAGGGTTATCTTCTTTTTTTTTCATCTGCCTAAGCTTGTTTTATTCTTTCTCTCACTTTCTCTCTCTTTCTGTCTCTCTCTCTCTCTCTCTTATTTCTTTAGGAAAGGGTAAGCTTTTTTCCTCTCCTTTTATGGACTGGATCATGCACTGGCTTTCTTCTATTTTTGTGCAGCCATTCATCTTTTCTATTTTTTTTTTCCTTATTTGTTTTTTATGGTTTATGTGTTCCTTTCTGTTTCAATTTTAAATTCAATTTCAATCCATTTTCATGTATTCAATTATTTAAAATAACATGGAGATTTAACATGTGATTTTTGCACGCTATCTCAACATGTATCAAACATCAAAAACATAAAATTATCAATAAAAAATGTTCACGCACCAAAGGTAATTTTAAAAAGCATGACAAGAAATTACATTGTCATAATGTGTGTATTTTGCACAACATCATTTGTTCAGCTGAGAGCAAGAAAGGCTTTAAAGCATATCCTAGAACAGGGAATTAGTGGCCTTTCGGCTCTCAACAGACGATTTTTCAATGTGCTACTTTTTCAATGCACTCAAATCCATGCATGCCTTCACAAATTGACGGGCTGCACACATCCACTACGAGCCACCGCATCCTGTACAGTCAAAGCACAGGCCACATAAATCAGTCGCTGCTAGGTCGCACAAACTTGAAGCTTCTGTTTCACTTTGAGTGATCTTGAGGCACCTCATTATTTTTATCTTTCTTGGAATGGGGATGAAAGCTATGTCTGTCATCAAATCATCTCTTTTTTTGAATTTCATTTGGAGTGAGGTGGTGGAATTCATACATTTTAAAATGAAAATTATGAATATTTTGGTTATTATTTTTCATGTGAATGGGGAAGGAACTTTTCATCATTATTCTTTTCTGTTCTTTCTTTTTCCTTTTGTAGTTGGATCATCAATTGCATCTCTCTGTCCTTTTATTGTATTTTTGTATGTTTGTGTGTTAAATGGATCAGGGATTCTGACTTCTCTTTATTCCTTAGTTTGAGGAAAGGGTTACAGTAAGGTAGTTTTTATTTTTCTGCCTCTTATTTGCTAAGGGACTTCCAAATATCCCCCCTTTAAAAATTTCTCTATCTTTCTTTGTTTAAAATGGGTGGGAGGTTTGTAATGTTTAGCAAATTACTTTAGGCTCCCCGTCTGTTCTCATATTTTTTGTTTACCTTTTATCCCCTCTGACTGGCTGAAATGACCAGCCCCCGACCCCACCTGACATTTTAGGCCTCACTCTCATCATTATCTTCATATTTTTCTTTCTCTGACTCTGAACTGATTGTATCGCCCGTGTTTATAGGTTCAAGTTGGATGAGATCAAGCCAGACTGCAGCCCGTGGTTTGAGTTCAAGCTGAGGTCTCGTATCATCCAAGAGAACTCTGGCTTCAAGCTCAGCTGTATCACTGCTGGCTATCCTGAACCTAAGGTGAGTTTCCATTTGTACTGTCGTGCTGCACATTCTTTTTTTCTCCTTCTGTATTTCTCTCTCTTTCTTCCTCTGTCTCTGCCTGCTCCTGCCTGTATCTCTCCTTCTTCCTCTCCCGTTCTCTCTCTGGATCTGTCTCTTCCAGTAATTGTCTCTTCTTTCTCTTTCTCCCTATCTATCTTCTCCTGTCTCTCCACAGTTCATCTCTTTGTCTCTCTCTGCCTCTATCGATGCTTGCCCCTTTGTCTTTTTCTATATCCATTCTTTATTGTCCTTCTCTATCCTTCTCTCTCTCTCTCTCCCCTCTTTATCCCCTCTCCCCTTCTTTATCCTCTCTCCCTCTTTTTATTTCTGTTATATTTCTATCCCCCTCTTTTTACGCTGTTTGCGTGTACATGCACCTGTCTCTATATCCACCTCTGTGTATGGTGTACCTATATGTTTCTGCCTCCCTTCTCTCTATTTCTCTCTCTGTCTCTCCTGTATGGAACCCTTCTCCAACTCTAATCCATCTATATATCTCTTGATTCTAGCCTCCTACATCTTTTACTCTTTGCCAACGTCTCATCCCTCTTGTGACTTTTCTTGCAGGTCACATGGTACTATAACGGTGAGCTCATCGTCAAGGGAAGCGGCGACTTCAAGCAGGAATACGGCTACCGCCTCGCAACCCTCGACTGCGACCGCGCCCTCCTCTCGCACTCTGGTCGCTACTCCGCTGTCTGCGAGAACTCGCATGGCACGGGCGAGACGGAGTGCATCGTCAAGGTTCAAGGTAAAATGCTCCCTCTGCAGTCGGATATTTGCGAGCTTGACCATGAGATGTTGCAGGTCCGGCATTTTGTGGATGACCGCTGGAAGCAGCAACTCCGCCTCCTCCCTCGCATGTAGATTGCCATGCATGTGATTAAATACATGTAGCATGCCTAGATTATGCAACCTGCTTTCAGTTCACATACAGTATGCATGTAGCTATATACATGTACATGTATGATGTATCTGCACCCCTACAAAGCTACATGTATAACCCAGGCTATAGCATTCATTGCATTACATATTGGGTACATAGTACATGTATATGCAATAAGAACTTAGCATACTTTTGCTTTTTTAAACTTGGGATTACTTTGCTCAAGAAAACAGAAGCTGTCTTGTTTGACAAGGTTGTTAAAATGACTGCCATTTTGTGTCCCATTACATCCGTTTGAGGATGATGAGGAAAACGGGGTCAATTCTAAAATTTGCTTATTTTTCAAATCCTAAATGCTTATTCTAATTATACCGCCCAACTGTTACCATTGTTTTAACACTTTAAAGAAAGAAAAGATTGTCTTTCTTCTTAAAATTCAACTGGGTTCATGAATTATGATTATCATGAAACCCTGTTTGTATCAAGATGAAAAATGGAAAAAGGAATTGTAATTTAAGATGAATTAACTCACATGATCTTACTACTGCAGGCAGACAAGTCACAATGACTGTTATAAGCTGCTGAAATCTAAGCATTTGATTGGCTGAGAGCAAATTTGTCATCGATCTGTTGCAATTGTTATCGATCAAAAGTTTTATGAAACGGGGCCCTGAACCATGTTAGTAAACTTGGTAGCACAGTGAAGATCTTAACAAATTTGAAAACACATTAAAAATTCAGAATAACATGGAAGAACAATAGAATGATATGGATGCATTTTTTCAAACTCTTGCTGATAATGAATGCTGTTTGAGATGTAAATCTGCTTTAATTAGCAGATATGTGATGCAAAGTGTGATGCAGAAGTATGCTAATTTGATATTTTGTCATAGTCATGAAAGTACATGCAGTTAAAATGATTTTCAATTTGTCTTAAGGTATGCCAAAAAAAAGTGCCAGAAAATTTTAGGAAAATATATAAAATTGATTTTACATTACAATGTAATTCTATTAATAAATTGCTGAATAAGTTCATGAGAATGGTTTGAAAAGAACTGATTCTTAATAATTCTATTCATATTTGGTACCAAAAAAAGCATAGATATTATCATAATTGGGTAAGTAATGTGATCTGAAAGGAATTAAGTTGAATGATACCTTTAATGGAATCTTTCCTGCTTACAGTTGTGCTTTATTTCAAAGGAATAGCATTCAACATTTACATATTGTCCAACTCATAGTGAATGGCATACTTTGCATGGGTTTCATCTTTACTTCATCTGTAATTTGGCTGTAAATTAATGCGTAACAAGGTTTTATAAATGAATTGGGGGAGGTAAAAAAAATTGAGAAGGAAATTGACTGCACATGGACTAAGGTACATGTATTTAGAATAAAGCATTATCATTTTGTGTTGATAAGATATTAATTACATCTTTGCCATTATTAAAGCTTTGATTTATGCTTGACAGTATATTTATTTAGGACACAACACGTTTACAATCTTACTATGTATGGCCTAGGATTATGTACATTGTATTCAAATGATCATTGATATTGAATTTGATGAGGGCTTTTTAATCCAACTCTATCAATATTATGATGATAATACTGGATAAAAAAATTTAAAAAACATTTATACAACTTTACAATGTACCTCTAGAAATGTTTCAGATATGTGTACATGTATATAAAATTTATCTAATGGGTTTTGATCGTTTGATGTGGATTTAAAGTGGCCTTTCATTTTGTTTGTTTATGTGTTATTTCAAAGATCATGCTTTTGGTTAAACAATATCCAGTCACTATTACATGTAGTTCTTGAGATTATTTCAAGAGTCATCTTCATGAGGTGAAAATCAGTATGTGCTAAGAAATTAAGGAAAGGATGTTATTTATGAACTATCAAATCATGGACATTTGTCCATTCTACTTAATGCTCAAACGTTCTCATTATTGAATGGTGTAAAATTTGTACATATGTGTAATGACTTTGGAAATGGCTTATCCCTTTTTAAAATGAATTAGTAGTAACTGAGAGAAGAAATGTAAGATTGATAAAAGTGAAATAAAATACATGTTCCATATGTATGCCATAAGTGCATGACCGTATATGCCAATTTCCTTTCCATTATTATTTGATGGTATTACTATATTTATATATTCCTTATTTCTTATTTTCTTATTTACTCAGCATGTCAGTTGGTTGATATTTTATCTCTATCTGACTGCACATTTCACCTTGCATATGACATATTTGAACACATATATCTTGCCTATTAATTTGACTTTTTTTCTCTCTCTTTCTTCTCATCTATCTTGACTTTATTTTACTTATTTTTTTCTTATCAGATATATATACATATATTAGCATGTATCTCTCCCCTTCTCTCTCTTTTACCCTGTTTCCATCTCCCAGTCTCTATCTTTCTTTCACCCTTCTTTCTATGTCTCTTTCACTCTTTCTCGTTCTCTCTCTCTTTTACTTTTGTTTGTTTATCTTCCTTTCATTATCTTTTTCCTCCGATGAGTCCTTATCTCACTTTTCTTTCCAAACCCTTCTGTCTATATTCCATTCTAGTTTCATGTTTCTTTAAAACCCTTTCTCATTTTTGTACTTTTTTTCCTGCATATAATCATTGCAACTTTTCACATTCAAATTTGAATAATATTCTATTCGCTTTTGCTGCATGAAAGGGAGAAGCACATATTTTGCAAATCTTATGCATTTTACATGCCTTAAATATGACCTTGATGCCTGGCATATATATTCCATATTCCATATTCCATATTCGTATATATATCACCCACCCAGCATTTGGCTTGCACCCATCTTTTCAGGTGAGATACTAACTGTTCATATATTCATTCATTTACATGTACATAGTTATCTTATTGCCTTAATGGATTTTGCTTTTCATTTCACACTTATATCAAAGACAGGTTCCATGTATAGAATGGGGTTCCCCCCCCCCCATGCAATGTTGTTGCATGCAAGTTGGATAGAGAACTAGAGTACTACTTAATGTCTATTCTAAAGTATATATTTTGAAAGATTCTGTTCTTTAGTTGAATATAATAATAGACTTTGTTACCCCTCTCTTCAGGCTTTTACATGCTTTAATTGTACAGAACATATGAACTTCAGTTGTCAATCTCTTTTAGGCTAAATGAGTTAAACCAACAAAATGTATTATTCCTTTGCAAAAAATCAATCTTTATTTCACCTTTCTTGGAGAAAGATCATTTTCTTTTGTTTAATATTTTAAAGAGTGAACTTGCTTTATATGAACATATATAGACCAGGTTTGATCCTTCCTTACCATGAATAACCTTTGAACCTTGGGTCATTCTCCTCCAGTGCGTGACCCCACCAGGAAGCAGGAGCACCTGGAGACGAGATCCATGAGGAGAAGGAAGGAGGTCTCCGGAGACACTGAGGAATCCAGCTTCAGGGAGTACAAGAGCAGCCGCACGACGGAAGAGTCTTACGAAGAGTCTTCGTCATCGTCAACCAGGAAGTCCAGGAGAGAAGCGTCATCGTACGATGAAGGTAAGGTGCCCTAGTTTGAAAACGGATATCAATTGAGTGGAACCAGATTGGTACAGCGGAACTTCATTATAACAAACTGCTTGGGAACAAGGAAATTTTCCTTGCTATATTGAAACCTTTAATACTTGTATCATAGGTCAAAGTCAATAGAATACATAGAATCTATCCTACATTATTCTGTTATAATGAGTTTGTTATATATATGTAAGTGTTCTTTATAATGAGGTTCAACTGTATTTCAATCTGATCTTGAGTTGTGGAAGAATGGAACTGGATTCTGGGTTAAACTTGCCAACAGCAATTCTGTTATATTATAAGTAGTTTGGAAAAGGTATTGAAATATACTACATGATCCTAGAAAACCTTTGGTTTCAAGTTTGATGATAACTTTTGAAATTTCGTGAAAGAGAAGATTTTTTTTATTAAACAGATCAAAGTAATCAAAATGCAATCACCTTTTTTTTCTAATAGTTAACACCTGTAGTCTCTTATCAGTTGATATTAGCCAATTTAAATTCATAGATTTGTATTAAACCAAATACTACTGAAAATGATAGTCAAGACACTATAGTCATAAAATCACGGTATCTTTAAGATCACCACCAATTTTCCATAGGCCTACATGTAGTTCGATAAGTGAAAAATTACATTAGAGAGATATCTGAAATTGACAACATGTTGCAAATGAAATGAAACAGAAACGGTCAGTCGCTCGTCGTCGTCAAGGAAACAGCAACAGAAGCAAGAAGAAGAGGAGGAGATCGACATCGACCTCGATGCGCCCGAAACTGAGAAGGCTGCCCTCATGATCCAGAAAGGTTTCCGTGGACTCCAGTCGAGGAAGAGCAAGAAGCCAGGTTGGGAGACAAACCACAATGGAGTTCCTTAACGGTTCTTCTATCTCTGCGTGTATCTCTGCGTGTAGCACCACTCACTGTATATCGTGTGATGTTTGAGTAGCTGTTAGTAGAAAGGCTGGGTTCTATTACATTTTGCCTCTTTTACATTCTTCCACTTTATAACAACGTTTTAATGCATTTCTGGTGAGGGATACATTGTTAGTTGGAGAATTGGATCATATTAATCCTTTAGATTTTGTGCAAAGTCATAGCCAGTTTCCTTCAATTCCAGTTTGATTATATTTGAAAGTGAACAACAAAGAATTGCAAAGTCTTACATGTACTTTGGAACAAATTTACCTATTGGTACCCCATTTTGTTAAACCAACAGTGCAATTATAATGCACTGAATAGGAAAAAAAATTGAAAAGGATATGATGATAATAAAAAATTCAAGTGGACTGTATTTGTTGAATTTCAAGAATTCTCTTTATTACATGTGTGTAATCATTGAAATACAGGGAATGCGAAGATAAAAAAAAACAACAATGTATAGCTTTCATTGTTTGTTGACAAGGAAATGGTTGCACATTAGAAAAAAAAACTCAATGGCACATTTTGAAATATACATGTAATTGAACCCAGCTTGTAGTTTAGTCAGATCCAAGTTTTTATGACCTTGTACTTAATTCTTCCCATGCCAACTTGTCATATCCAATTGTATTTTTGTTTGTTTTGTGATACTTTAATGTAAAATCTAAAATTGAATCTCCTATTGTACCTCTAGTAATTCTCAACTATGCAAGCATCCTAAAAATATTATGTACTTGATGAAAATGGTATTTTATGGCTAAAGAAACCTTTTGAGTTTTGGCTATTGGCATGGAAAGGTTTAAGATCCCTTCTGTATCGAGTGAATGCCCAACTCAACTGTGTGTAAGTGTACTCTGTATATTATCTGTTTGAGTGTGTTTGTTAGGGCACATTGGGAAAACTTGCAATCTGTCTATAGTCTGAGCTTTCAGTTGGAATAGGTGCACAGAAAGTGTGAATTTCGGCAAGTTTTGATAATAAATTTCACTTTTCTTTTCACTCACAAATGGAGAATGATTCCGCAAGATGTGTTGTCGGAAGACAGTTTTTGAATGATCTGTTGTTTGGAAGTATACTGGGGTGGCATTGTTATGAATATTAAAAGAAATCAGGTTATGAATGTGCTAATCGATCTTATTTCAAAATTTGGACTGGAAAATGAGTCTACAGAACACAGTGTTTGATGTGAATAATATATATAATTGGGCAAAGTGTGTTTTCCTTGTATATGTGTGGCAGATACATGTATGTTTATTCTGGCAATGGAGTGATATTTTGTGTGCTACTGTGATAGAAAGAACTGCCCTTTGTGAATTGTATTTTTAAAGAATATATATATAAATATATATACATCTGTATATGATTTTATGTGTGTGTGAACTGTGATGATGTATACTTTTGGTTTATTAAAGTGCCGCAATAGAAATAATGAAATTGGGTTGGTCAATATGAAAATTGAAATAAAGAGAATTAAACAAATGATAAGGATTTACTTTTCGGGGGGGGGGGGGGGGGGGGGGGGGGGTTTGATAGATGTGTTGTTGTTCGCTAAGACTTTATATATTTCTGTAGATTTGGCCAAGTGTTTGTGACTTGCATGTTGCATGTTTCTGAGGGGCTGCTAATTGTATTCATATGTCACATAGAAGTGTTTGTTTGTCTTTTTTTTGGGGGGGGGGGGGATGGATGACGAATAGGGCTATACTTTGTGAATATATGTATGGACATGTAGACTAAGACTACTTTATGTACATGTTGTGTAGTTTTGTATTTGATCTTGAAATTTTCATTTCTCTTTTTGAGGTAAATATTTGCCTTTTTCTGTCTGTATCAAACACTTTGTAAGTTTTTATGTGATAACAATTTTTTTTTTTACTACTGGATTGTGTTTTGTCACTTTATGTATTCACAATCCCATTCTGTGTTCCCTTAATTCACACATGAACACTATCCCATGGTTTTTTGTCCTTGAAGATCCACCCCTTCCCCCCCCCCCCCCCCCCCCAGTATATTGTTGGTGATATTGTCCAATCTCCTCTTTTCTCCTTCGAGTAATGAACGTTTAATTTCTTTTCCTTGCCAGGTTCTGCAATGAAAATCTTCATATTCTGTTAAATGAAATGTTTGCTGAAGTCTTAACTTTGTATTTACTTGCACTCCAATAGACCAGTCCACTATTAATTGAAACTCATAAATACTTCTTTACATAGTTCTCAGTTAGGAACACTTTTATTCATCTTTTGGCAAGTTGTTGTATGTCAGAATGCAGGCTACATACATTAAGTGCTGCTATATCAAGCAATCCTCATGCAAGATTTTCAGCTGTTGAGATTCATCCAAGGTACTTGTATAAAAGTTATACAAAGAATTTATGAACTGGTCTATCGCTTCTAAAGTGATCTTCCACACCCTACTCTCTTCCCAAGCATCAACCAAATGAAAATTTCTTGTTTCTCAGCATTATATCTACACCAGTTATCCTGAATCTAAATTCAACTTCATATTTATCTTGATTAATCCTGGTAAATTTGAGAAATGTGCTTCTCTACATTTGGATATGTAGGTTAAGCATTCAGACAGCCATTATCATGAAACTCTTCTTTTAAATTTTGAGAAGCATCCTCTAATGAATGTTCATAAGGATGTCGTTAATTTAGGAAAAAATACCAGTTAACGATCAAAAGATGAGAGGATTTTATTTCTGTCATCAAAAAGTCTGAATTATATTTGTCCATCTGTTGTTTTTTTTAAGAGAATGTGGCAATTTCAGCATATCATCTGTTGAAAGCCAAAGGTCGTTAACTCTGTTTCAAATTACATGTATATGAGTTGACTTATACATCCAACATAGCTGTTAGTCCACGTGTGTACCAGCTGAACAGTCATCAACTGATTAAATTGGATGAGACTTTATGATGGGATTAGGATCAGTTGTTTTTGTGGGGTTTTTTTTTGGTACACTATGTTGAACAAAATCTCTCCTAAATTGGTAAATGAACCTGTGTTTGGTCTATGGCTGCAGTTAGGGATTCAGGGCTCTGTTTCATAAAAACAAATTGCAGTAACTGTTGTAAGCTACTGAAATCCTTGCCTCTGATTGGCTGAGAGCAATTTTGTCATAGAAATGTGGCAGTTGTTATTGATAACAAGTTTTATGAAATGGGGCCCAAGTTGAAGATAGGGATACGGTTAGTGGTGGACAGTGACCATGGAGCAATTGTCCTGCAGGGCCCTGTTTCATAAAACTTGTTATCAAGAACAATTAATTGTTTCATTTCTGTGACAAATTCACTTTCAGCCAGTCAGATTCAAGGATTTCAGTAGCTTATAACAATTGTTGTTACTTGTTATTGATAACAAGTTTTAAATCAGATTCAAGGATTTCAGTAGCTTATAACAATTACTGTAACTTGTTATTGGTAACAAGTTCTATGGAAATGGGGCCCTGATATGAAATCATTTCTTTTTACTGATTGACCTTTTGGCAGAAGGTGAATCAAGAGAGGAGGTCTCTGAGCAGAGGTCAGAGTCTCGCAGGAGAGAAAGGTCAGAGGTCGTGGATGGGGAGGCAACAGGTGAGATCGAGGCAGGCTACAGCAGCATGTCAGGACACAGGGAAACAGTGCAAGAAGGAGATGGTGAGTTAATTGATACAGAGTCGTTGTAGTCATGACATAACATTCCACAAGGATGCTGTGGTCTAGTAGTAGACCAAAGACATTGTGGTCTCGTAGACCAAAGATGCCGTGGTCTCGTAGACCACAGATTTGGATCACAAAGTCACCAGACTGCAGATCACAAGGTCCGGGATTGGAGTCCCTGCCCTTTCACTCCTGTCCGTTGGCAAGACATTAATCTGCATTTGCCACACTCTACCCAGGTGTAGTAAATGGGTACCTGGTAGGATTATTCCTGCCGGTAACTGTTTCCGGAGCTAAAGCGGGGGTAATAATTTCCCCATATCTCTTTTGAAGCACAGAGGGATGTTATATCATAACGTGATTCATTTTTTGGCTATAACAAAATATTATTTTTATGAAAGACTTGCATTTTATTAGAATGAGAAGTTGCCTTTATAGTTACCCTCCATCAAAGGAGACTTTCTTCTTTTTACCCCTCTTTTTTTGTTGTGTTTTATGTTTGGTTGGGGTACCATATCGGTCTCCTCCATTGCTAAATATTAGCTTCAAATATTAATGTTTTTTTCTTCCTCCATTTCGGGTTGCCATGACTACAGAACCCGCCCAGACAACTGGTGAGATCTCTGTAGCCGAGGGTGAGATGCAAGCTGCGATGGAGCTGGACCTCACTGACCCTGACGCCCAGGTCAGGATGACCGGCGATGCTGCCCAGTCGGCCAGCACAATGGACATCGCTGATGAATCAGCAGGTGAGTTGTTTACAAGATTACCACAGTTATGGAGAACGTGGAAAAGTCATAAAAAAAACTTATTTCCAGGTCAGGAGAAGTCATGATAAAAAACCCCCCTGAAAATTATCAAAAGGAAGGATCCACACTGACTTTTTTTTTTTTTTTGTAGGAGGTCCGGATTAGACTTTGTACGGTCTGTATACATAAGCCCTATGATAAAATTCTAACATTTTGAGGGGTCAGGGCCCTGTTTCATAAAACTTGTTATCAGTAACAAATGCCACATTTCTATGAAAAATTTGCTCTCAGCCAATCAAATACAAGGATTTCAGTAGCTTGTAACACTTATTGCAACTTGTTATTGATAACAATTTTTATGAAACAGGGCCCTGGACTAGGATTTTGGGTGCCTGTTTGTGTCGAGCCCTGTCATAAGTCATGGAAAATTCATGAGAAATAACATCTATCAAGGAAAATATGTATGAATATTATGATAAAGAAACATCACAGGGCTAGAAATTTTGTAAGTTCCCAAACTTTTATATGTTGTTGCCTGGAAAAAAAGGTCATAGATTATAAAAATCCTGTTGAAAGATCATGGAAAAATGAAATTCATTTTTGTAGGAAGTTGCAGGAAGTCAGTGTTTTATAGCTTAATTTCATCATGTGCACGCGAACAGAAGTTTTGGTCAAACGTAATGAAAGAACAGAAATGATTTAATGGCCTATCACTCTTAACCCTTTCAGGACAGGAATTATTTAAAGGCTAAATTGATCACATTTCATTCTTCAAATTGGCAACAATAATATTTTTCTTTTAGTGCTACATGGTTCTAACAAAATGCAATGTCTTTGAAAATAATATACATCATTAGAAACTTAGTTGAAAAGTTGAAATAATTGCCAATTTTGATAAAAAATAGTGATTATGGACCTCTCAATATGTTGCCAATTTAAGGACTTCGAAGCTTATTCTCCTTTTTGAAATTCCTGGCATCAAACGCAATATGGTCATGCAACAAAAATGGACACAATGTGTGTAGAAATTTTTGCTTTTTCTACTCCTGCATCTGGTATATTTTTTAGAGCTCTGAATCAAAAGTTATTGAGCCAAACCACAAAATGTGGTCAATTGTCTTGAAAGGGTTAACAAGTTAGGCAATGTATGGACATAAATTTGTAGTGTACATGTTGTCAAAGAAAATATCGTATTAAACTCTAAAGTGGGTTTATTTTTTTCTGGTAATGTACAATGCCCTATCCGTGATCCTTTCAGTTGTCCCAGAAGATGATAGGGTCACTAAAACTGTATTTGGACAGATCTCTATTGATGAATACATGTCCCTGAATGCAGTTTCTTTTTGTCTTCCATCTGTTAGCTCCCCAGGCTACCAAGGCCCCGTGTGGTGCTTTAGAGGCTTGAATCTCAAACTGTTGAAAATACATTGTAATATACATGTCTTTGTTGTTTTTTTTCTGTTTGCCTCAGGCTACCAAGGCCCTGTGGTGCTCCAGAGGCCGGAATCTCAAACCATTGAAGAAGGTCAGGCAGCAAGCTTCGGCCTACAACTGGAGAGTCCTGCTGAAACAGGTGGGTTTGTTTTCTTATTGATGGAGGATCTCAGTAAAGCTCTGGCCCATTTTTAGAAGCTAGTCACTCTTTATTGGTAACTATGAGGATAACTGTAACATTGAAATCAGCACATATATTAATATTAAAATAATACAAATTTTAAGGGGACCAACACTGATTTGGCAATGATAAAAAAATTGTTTGGGTTCTTCATCCAAGTTATATAGCAGCTATGTTGTTCAAATGGTCACCTTGTCAAATCTCCTTTGCTCTCTCAATTTTCCTCTAGTCGCTTGGATCTTCAACGGCAATGAAATCGAAGATGGTGGACGCTTCAAGGTTTGGTCAGAAGATGCTAGCTACTTCCTCAGTATCCCTCTGGCTCTCTCCACCGACTCCGGAAACTACACCGTACGCGCTGCCAACGAGCACGGCGAGTGTTCCACCACCTTCAGCCTGACTATCTCTGCACCAGCAGACGAGGGTGCCGTGGAAGAGATCGACGTTCAAGCCCTGATTGACTCGGTCCAGGAATAATTTGAGCAAAGGAAAAAAACGAAAAACCCCAAGAAAAACTCTAAAGAACCAAGAATTTGAAAGCATTTGGAATGAAAAACAATTTAATGGACAAACTTGACAACTCCAGAGAAGAAACAAAGATAAAACGTAGAGAAAACATGACATGGAAACCGCTCACTTCGCGAGAATTTAGTTTATAGATTGTTGTAGCAGTTTGGTAGAGATGACCAGTTTGTCCAGTGTTCTGTCTGTTACTATTATTTCTTTTTCTTTAATGGTCAATTATTTTTTTGCCTTGATGGGTAAATCTTTATATGTGTATGATGTAATAGATATATTTGTCTAGATATTAGAAAATGCTATAGATTAGTGATTTATTTGTCTTTGATAAAAGAGTATTATTTATATCTATGCATATAAAGCTTAATTATGTGATAACTTTTATAAGTGTGGAATATATTTGGTATTACTGTGCATCATTTAAACTTTGATTTAATACTGGTCATCTCAATAATAAAACCAAAACTGTTCTGGGACATGGCAATGTATTTATAGTACAGGTCAAAGGTCATATAGTTAGCAGAACTGCCCTCTAGTCTTCCTCACAGTCTTTTCTTTTCATATCTGTGATTTCTTTTGTAATAAACGATTTATAAGAGGCAAGCTGTAAATAGAAATCATTGCATGCATTAAGAGGAATGTGAGTTTAAAGGAAGAAATAAATTGATTTTTTTTATACATCGTTTCAGACGATAATAGAATGTCCGCCTTCAGCGAAAGTTGTTGGAAGGACAGATTATGTAGATTATACAACTTAGTGGCGTGAAGATTGTCGATGCGATGTGAAATACAAAGAGTGCCTGAATATTTCAAAGTGTTTCTTGGAACATGCTTTGGTTTGTGACAAAACAATAGATTTGTTGTTTTTTTCATGTTGAAAAGTTGCACCAAGCAAATGCCAAGTCTATGTGAGATGATGGCTTAGGTTTAGGACTATGTCTATCACTCTCACAAGGTGGAAAATGCATTGAAAATTTACTTTTGTAAGTATTCTCAATACAATTTTGTCAGCACTTTGGAGAATCCGTAACGCCCTTTTATAATGTATAAAATATATATTTATGAGTATGCGATTCATTGCATCTCGACTGAGTACTGTGAACAATGAAAACTATGAGTGCAATTGTGGTTATAATGATTAATTTCTTATATTTGTTATTCTAACATTTCTCCCTTTATTTGGTGCCTCCTGCTTGCCTCGATTTTGCCATGATCCCATCGATATTTCAAAGAAAATGAATAACTACTAAAAAATTAATTGCAGTGCCATTTTAAAAGTAGAGGGCAGACTTCAATAAATCTATACGCAGAATACAACAGAAAATTCAACTTTGTCATTGCTGTCATTTAATGTGTTGAAAATGGTCAAGGGGTTGTGGTGGTAACAATGATGAATGGTAGTGGTTGTGGTAGTGTTAGTGTTAGTAGTGGTAATGATGAAGGTGATGGTTGTGGTGATGATGGTGAATGATGGTAATGGTTGTGGTGATGGTGGTTGTGATGGTGATGATGGTGGTTGTGGTGATAGTGATGGTGGTGGTGATGATGGTGACGGTGATGGTGATGGTGGTTGTGTTGGTTATGGTGGTTGTGGTGATGGTGGTGATGATGGTGGTGGTGATGGTTGTGGTGATGGTGATGATGGTGGTTGTGGTGATGGTGATGGTGGTGATGATGGTGATGATGCTGATGGTGGTTGTGATGGTGGTTGTGGTTTTGATGGTGATGGTTGTGATGGTGGTTGCGGTGGTGATGATGGTAATGGTGGTTGTGATGGTAATGATGGTGTTGGTGGTGGTGATGGTGGTGATGGTAATGGTGGTGGTGATGGTGGTGGTGGTGATGGCGATGGTGGTTGTGATGGTGATGGTGGTTGTGATGGCGATGGTAGTTGTGATGGTGACGGAGGTTGTGGTGGTGATGGCGATGGTGGTTGTGGTGATGGTGGTGGTGGTGGTGATGATGGTGATGGTTGTGATGGTGATGATGGTGATGGTGATGATGGTTGTGATGGTGATGATGGTGATGATGGTGATGATGGTGATGGTGGTTGTGGTTATGGTGATGATGGTGGTGGTGGTGGTGATGGTGATGATGGTTGTGGTGGTTGTGGTGGTGATTATGATGGTGATGGTGGTGGTACAGCAAAACCTCGTTATAAAGAACACTGTTACATGTATAACAAACTCTCATTATAACAAGGTAATTGTGCTGGTCCCACTTCCCTGTATTCTATTGTTTTTTAGCCCTGATATAACAAGGTTTCGATATAAAGAGGACATTTCCTTGGTTCCAGTTAAGAAGTTTGTTATAAAAAGGTTCCACTTTAGTTGCAGTGATGGTAGTGGTGATGGTACTGTTGGTGGTAGTGGTAGTTGCAGTGATGGTAGTGATGATGGTACTGTTGGTGGTAGCAGTAGTTGCAGTGATGGTGGTAATGGTAGTTGCAGTGATGGTGGTGGTGATGGGGTGGTTGTGGTGATGGTGGTGGTGGTGGTGGTAGTTGCAGTGTTGGTGGTAGTACAGTAGTTGCAGTGATGTTGGTATTGGTGCATGGTAGTAGTAGCTGCACTGATGGTGATTTTTGTGGTGATGGTAGTTGCAGTGATTGAAGTGGTGGTGGTATGAGTGGTATTGGTGGTGGAGATCGGGGAGGGGGGGGGGGGCGACATTGGCAGTATTTATGGTAATAGCAGTAATAATAGTCCAACAGATCTTATGAGAATGTTTGAAATTTATCATTCAAATTAAGGAAATTAAATGCTTAGGTGACGGGGCAGTGTTTCATCAAAATGTCATAAGTACAAGTTCGCCGACATCCCATCAAAATGTATTAAAATCAACATGCGTTTCACTGGCATGTCGGCGAACTTGTACTTAGGACGGTTTGATGAAACGATGTACTGGAAACCAAAATGAAGCGGATTAGGAACAATGCTTTATTCCGTCAATCTGTGACTCGAGTTGCTTTTTACAAGTAATGAAGTTGAATACTGAGTTATTTGATGTACCCCCATCCCTTCATTCCACTCCTACATTCCACCCTTATTTGCCGGGTTTTTTGCCCCTTTCCTCCACTCCAACCTGCATGTAGCTTTCCTGTACTTTTCTTCATCCACCTCTGCTGGTTGTTACATGTATCTTGTTTTCACTTCTTCATCCACCATCCCCTCTCTTTGAGTGTGTCTTTACTTTTCTTTCTAGTGAGATTTTTTCTTCTTGTCTCGTTCTAACATTATTTTAATATGTCACTGCATGTCTTTCGCTACTACATCACTTACCTAGATTCCTTCTACCCCTCTCCCCCCTCTCCCCCCGCTCCCCCCCCCCCCTCTCTCTCTCTCTCTCTCACACACACACACACACACGCACACACACCAAAAAACAAACAACAAAAAACAAACTTGAAGGGCATCCATTTTTGAGATTGTTTTGCCGATAACCGATAAGAATTCACAATTTGCCGAAAGTGAATTTTGAATTGGGGGAGGGGGGGGGGGGGGGGGGGGGGGTCGCATCCCTCAATCTACTACCTAGAGATCTTCTACAATTATTCTACTGCTAGAAAATAATCAAGAGAGATGAAGCTACTGCAAACATTTCTAAGTTTTCTAACCCCTTTTCCGACCATTTTACACCGTTTAATCAGAGATTTAATTGCACTGAATATACAAGATGTCATCTACTCTCTTCCCCAAATAGTACCTTACTTCGTTATTTCTGTAATCACAGAATATGCAGTAGTAAACTTTCCCCCGGACTATTACTCCTGCCCAGACAAGTGCCACGGGACACACACCCTTTATAAAATGACAAAAATTAGTCTCATACCACTATGGGGGGGGGGGGGGGGGGGGGAGATGGAGTGGGAGTGGGTGGGGGTATAATTCATTTAGGGGTTAGTTGTCGGGGGAGGGGGTAGTTTTCATTGGGAGTTATCCGGGGTAGTTGTCTACAGGTGTAGTTCAGGGGATATACTTTGTCCTAGAATCCGCCCATACGCATCGTTTACATGGACTTTGGTTTCTTCTTCATCGCATTACAAGTTGTTCACGAAACACTCAGAGAACAACAGAGAATATTTGAGGTGTTTTAACTATATAGGAAAATGGCGGGGGAAGACAATAATGAAGATTATGGAGATAAAGTAATTGGTGTTGCAGACATCATTATTATCGTCGTCTACTTCGTCTTCGTCATCATTGTCGGTTTATGGGTGAGTACAAAGATATAATATACATCTCCAACTCGTTCCTGCGTCGATTCACCAATAGATAAAAACGATCATAAAGTCATGTCATAATTTTCGGTTCCTCTGTCGGGAACTATAACCTGTTGCAATTTACAGTTTTGGATGTACACATCCTCTATCTCAGACACAGCAACAAGTACTTTAATACATTCTATACATTGAAAGCATTAAAGTACATTTTTAAAATATGTGTATGTGCATGCTATTCATCTTTATCTTCTGTTTTTAGGTTCTTGGTCATGCACGGTCTACCCAAGGGAAAGCGTTGGAATAAATTTTAATTTCAATCAATGTGGACAGCATTATACAACACCAAGAAAGTGAACCCCTCATTGTAATTTAAGTTAAAGATATCTGTTCTTTGTTGCTATGAGCAATTATTATATATTTGGCAGAATATTACTATGAATAAAATCTAATTGATGTTTAAGAAATATAGAAATTCCTTTTTCACAAAATGGAAAAGATCGAATACATTATTATTCAACAGCTACTTGCAACTACTGTGTCAAAAGTTTGTACTTTTCTTCCAGTCCATGTACAGAACTAACAGGGGCAATGCAAGTGGATATTTTCTCGCAGGCCGATCGATGTGGTGGCTACCGGTAAGTTTCTTTATAAAAGAAAATTTGTCTCTATTGAAAGAAATTGAATTTACCCCCCCCCCCCTAAAAAAAAACAAAAAACAAAAAAACAACAACAAAACAAAACAAAACAAAACAAACAAAAAAACAACAACAAAACAAAACAAAACAAAACAAAAAACAAAACAAAAAACAAAAAACAAAAACAAACAAGCAAACAAGCAAAACAAAACAAAAAACAAAAACAAAAACAAAACAAAACAAAAAAAAAAAAAAAAAAAAAAAAGAAAACAAAACAAAACAAAACAAAACAAAACAAAAATCACATCATGTAACAGAAGCGCTAATACCTGTGTAAAACAAACATTACAATAAAAAACCTAACAAAATTCAAACAAAAAGAACGTTGCAACGAATTTTATAAGCAAAAGTAAATTGTTATATCAAAGTCACAACAAACTAAATGTGTAAACAAAGAACAAGCCTTGTTTCGTTAGCCCTTATAATGGATATTGCCTTAAATCTAAAGGACGAAGAAAACAATTTATTGCCTTCATCTCAAAATGCAAATCAGTTCTGTATCCCGTCTTCATCGATTTTTATAAAATCTCATATTTCGAGCGTCCGAAGGCCTTGTATTTTAGTAAAGTGTTCGATATAGACACCATTATTATTTGTGCTTAATGTTTACATCATAATAAAGTATATTTGCGGTTGATATTGACATTACTTTAACTTATATTTATATTCGGCAGATTGGGGCATCATTATTTGCAAGTAATATCGGTACCGGACACTTTATCGGATTAGCCGGAACAGGGGCAGCATCTGGCTTAGCTGTAGCGGCATATGAAGTTATGGTAAAGGATGTCACTCTCTAGAACCACATTCCCCCTTTTCCCTCCCCTTTCATTATCTCTCTTTCTTTCTCTCTCTCTCCCTCTCTCTGCTCAACGTCTTTCTCATTTTATCCCTCCGCTCTCACTTTTCTCTTCCCTCTTTTTCTTCATCATCCTCCCTTACCACATCTTTCTGTTCTTCTCTACCTTCATTTCCCTCCCTACATTTCTCTCTCACACCCCCATCACTCTTTCCATCGCTCTCGATTTCCATTCTTTTCACTTCTTTCTTTCTTTCTCCCTCTTTTTTTCAACCACTAGTGGGCGGTGATTCTTATATCCTTTATATTTATAAGTTTTAAACGTTTGCATCAGATTAGAAAAAATGAAAAAAAAAAATCAATCAATAACTCTCTTTTTAGAATATCCACCTTCCAAATTTTCTCCCCGTTCTCCCCCACCTTCTCTCCCCCTCTTTCTGCCTCTCCCTGCCTTCTGGTGTCTTTCAGTATTCTCGGGACTTCGTGGAAGGAGCATATTCCACGTTTTTAAAAAACTAAAACAATTTTATTCAATTCTTTTTGCTTTACGTACTTTCATATTTTATTCAACATTATTTCGTTCTAAATATATGCAGTTTAGTTGTTGATAGTTCAATTTTATTTTATACGATTCCGTTTGATATGACAGTCTGGCTATGCTATTCTTCTTCTGGGTTGGATCTTCTTACCTGTCTACGTCTCATCCGGGGTAAGCTATTTCTTTTTCCCCCAAAAAACACATTTACCCCCCCCCCATACAAAAACAGCAACAAACAAACAAAACAAAACAAAAACAAACAAACAAACAAACAAAACAAAACAAAAAAAAAATCAAAAAAAAAAAACCCCCAGAAAACAACACATTTTACCCTATTTGGATAACAGAAGACAAATATAAATGATTTGAATGGCAGTCATGTAAAATAAATCGTATTTGTCAAAAAGAAAATAGAGAGTACAATGATGTAACACCTTATATCAACTGTTTCGCATATACTAGTAATAGAAAGAAATAAACAGTAGGAGATATGATAAAAAGCTAAATCCTAAATTAGCGGACCCTCCCCCATTAGGCCCAGAGCTATTTTAGAAAAATTAACCCCTATTATCGTACTAGATAACTACCCTCTAGGATGTTTCCTGCAAAGTGCATGCTGATTGATTTGCAAATTATATCTGAGAATATTTTAATAAAACCATTGTGAATAACAATTTTGACCTAAACATTAATATATGAGACAAGTAAATTGTCAAATTCCTTCATTTGCAGAACTGGGAGTATATGAGATGGGAAAATGATTTCACGAAGTACTCTATAGATAGCGACTATCATATTTGTCATATCACTTTAAAACACAAAACGTTTTACGAGATACAATCCTTAATTGTATAAAGTGTATTTCCAAACAATGCCTATTTTTATAGTAGGTCAAAACTCCCCAATAAAATTTCGCTGTAAAACCATTCTGATAAAGTTGGCAATCCATTGTAAAATCATAAAAATGCATTGTCACATGGTTCAAGGTACTAGGAGCAGCGTTGAAGAAAGATAGCTATAAGAATATAAGAAAATTTTTATTTTGGGCTCTGTTCGTGCCTCTGTAGAGTAATGAGTGTTTTGTTTTGGATGATAATATTCTTATCAAGACCGGTAACATAATTATCTACATGTACAGATATATCGAAGGCTGTGGCTGAATTATGGCAATTAAGAAAAGGATGTAAAACGTATTCATCATTGTGAAAAGTACTTCTTCTAATGTTGTTTTTTTAAAGCACATTTTAAGGTAATAAAGTAAGAATCAGTAATTGAAATTTAAACAAAATAAACAAACAAACATGAAATCTAAACACACAACCACCCACACACACACACACACACACACACTTTTTTTTATTTATTTATTTTTTTAAAATTTATATATATTTTTTTTAATAACACACACGCACACCCTGGTATCAATATGCCTTTGCACTTCATTTATTTGATGTATGATAAAAGAGCAATGTAGATAAAATGCCTTGCTCAAGGGCATAAGTGCCGTGCCGGGGATCGAACGCCCGATCCTCGCATCTCAAGTCAAGCGCCTTAAACCACTGGACCACACACACCCCACCCCTACACTCACACACACACACACACACACGCACCACACACACACACACACACACACAAATTATCAATTCTCCTAGGGTCTCGATCAAGATTGATAACATTCTAATTAGGAAACACTAACTAAAAGAGCCTTTGATGTACGACTGTAAGAACACAATGATTTCTCTTGGTGAACTATCTGTATGTTTTCGTAAATACAGGTGTACACTATGCCTGAGTATCTTCGTGTTCGTTATGGAGGTCAACGATTACGTATAGCGATGTCGATCCTAGCACTCTTCCTTTATGTCTTCACAAAAATATCAGTGAGTATGACGTACGTTATTATCAATTAAGTTGGACTGTTAAGTTTGAGTTTCATGCTTGTGATTACTTTTATATGATATTTCCGAAAGGACGACACGATAACAGTTTCAAAATAAAAACAAGAAAGAAAACATAGCATTTTAAGGAATGGTACATGTTTTGGAGTCATGCAAAAACTATCGTCAGCCTGAAATTTTACAACAGAATCAACTTTATATATACTCTCTGATTACAAAGAATATTTAACCCATCATGAGTGAATAAATACAGAGTATGTCATGATCTCAGGTAATAGGGTGAAGGACCTGACTGGTCAAGGACCTGAATGGACAATATATTGTTTTATATATTGTGTGCGAATAACCATGGTAAATTCAAGCCATTGCTGTAATTGAAGTTAGGAACTTTAGTATTCTGACAACAAATTTCCAGTAATGGTGAGAGAAAAAAAAAGGGTTGACTACTTTTCAGAAATTATCTCATTGTTTCGGCATTGTTTATCATTAAAAAGCAACGAAAATCGTATGAATTTGTGAAAACCGAGATACTGAGTAATATGATTTGATTTGATTTTTATATGATGATCATATATTTCCATTTACATCATCATACATTTACAATCTTCTAACATGTATGGTCACATAAAATCATACGTAGAAAAAGGGGTTGTCACAACCACAGCTTGAGTTGACGTCCTCATCATATATGCATTCTTCAGTTTTTTAAAAGTATCACTGTGTAAAATTTCTTGAACTAATATTTTATTTTTTAAAAACTATTGCTGTATGAATGAAGCATAAGATATACCGGGTGTCCCCCAAAAAGCGGAACGGCGGATTTTCAGTACTTTGCCTTCGAAAAGTATATATTTTTACATCATTGGGTAAAGCATCTTCTACCGAAGAGAATGATATCAAAATCATTGAATTTGGTAAAGTAATTTTGATTATATGCCCGTTTCTTAAAATACAGTCATTTTCAAATTTCGCATGTTTTTTTGCTACTGATGAGAGTAGAATTGTGTCAGGAATGGCCTTTCATATGGCATGTACAATAATTAGCGTCGTTTCCACTTTTCCCGAGCTAAAGCTCACTAAAATCTATTCCCGATACGATCTTACACTCATCGGTCGCAAAAATCAAGCGAAATTTGAAAATGATTGTGTTTTAAGAAACGGGCATAGAATCAAAATAACTTAACCAAATTTAATGATCTTGGTATCATTCTTTTCGGTAGAAGATGAAAATTTATATGCTTTGTGAAGGCAAAGTACTGAAAATTCGCCGTTCTTATTTTGGGACACTTGTATAGAGAGAGAGAGAGAGAGAGAGTGGAAAATTTATTTAAATTTCTTTTCTACTGTTCAGGTTGATATTTTTGCCGGAGCCGTATTCATTCAGCAGGCCTTTGACTGGAACCTATATGCCTCGATATTTGTGCTGCTAGCTGTTACTGCTGTCTACACTATTACGGGTAAAAAATTCCATGCTATTGAGTGTACTTTAAACTAATAAAATAATATTTGATTTTGAGTATTATATTTAAAGTTTATAAAAGGAAAACAGAGTTGAATCATGAATCTACCCTAAATCCCTTGGACGAGCTGTTTGAACATTTTAAGGCTAGTATAAAATGTCGTAGTTTACTGTGTTGAAAGGAGATACCTGTTGTAGATGCCTATTCTAAATTTCTGGTTTCAACATTTTGATATTTCTCTTTTTATTTTGTGGGTGTGCTTCTTTACTGAAGCGAAATAAAGAATAGTTTATCACTTAGGTGTATTGAGAATTTGTACTTTCTCATCAAATACCTACTTCCCTTATCTGCATTGATACAACCGTCTGCCCTTTCGTCACACATTTCACATTATCTGCAGTATCTGAATGTGTAAAGTAAATTTATCATCTTTGGTTTACCTTTTCAGGAGGTCTGGCGGCTGTGATATATACTGACACTCTCCAAGTGTTTATCATGCTTATCGGGGGTTCATTTCTCATGGTAACAAGTAAGTAGATTATCATCAAAAGTGATCTGTCCAAAGACAGGTTTATTTACACTATCATGATCTGCTCAAACAACGGCCTCTCCGATTGTTGCAATCTTAAAGTGATTGATTAACTTTGTGAAAAATTGTAAAATCGGCTCAAATGCCAGTGAATTGTGTGCAGCCCTCTAACTACATATATAATTAAGGATATGTGAAAGTATGAGAGAAAATGGAACCCGTTTACTATCCTAAAAAAGAGAAAATCGCGATCAATCGCTAGCGCAAGTTGCTCGGCTTCTTCGCTGCGCTGCAGTCACAAAAACCAAGCACCGGCGATTTCAGAGCGGTATACGGTATTCTGTGATAGAGCGAGGTATGCCAACCGTAAGAGTTCTTTAGGGTTCGGTGGTACTCTATCCCGACATCAATGTTCAATCGTAAATATCTTGATATATAAACGACAGATCAGCTTATAAAATTCAGGTGATTCCTGTCTGAGCTAAAGGTTTGCAATTATGATTACAGCATTAGCTGGAACAGTGATTTTTTTTTTTTAAATCCTGGGCAAAGTTAATCAAACCAACTGGTTCACTGATATCCCACTCTGCCACAACTTGCAACGAGATCATCCGGGAAATCTTTGCGAGGTCTCCCCTGTCTCTAAAGCATATACTACAGCAGACTAATAAACAGCAGAGCAAACATGAGTCTCAATACTTTTTGTTTTATACTTATCGTTAACTTACACGACTTATGTTCTTAATTTAGAATAGTAATTTTAACAAGTGTGAGTGTTTTAAAGAGCAGATTGCATTTTTCTGGCAACATGACGTCTCAAAATCTTGAGGGGAAAAAAAACTTATTGCAGATAGATTGTTATTCAAACTTGGATTACATATAAGCTTCCAAGAAATATATCACATAAAATTCATTCACTTTAAAGGCTTTATCAAGATTGGGAGTCTGGAGCGACTGAGACTAGAGTACATGCAATCGATTCCATCCTCCGCCCTGAACGATACCGATACCACCTGCGGATATCCGAGAGAAGACGCCTTCAGTATGATCCGGGATGCGACTACCTCGGATCAGCCATGGCCCGGAACCGCTCTGGGGATAATGGTGATTGGAACCTGGTATTGGTGTACCGACCAGGTAATTCCTAATCTTGATAAAGGAAGCGACAAATCATGGCTCCAGCAAAGTCGGCTCCCATGAACTTTTAAAGAAAAAAGAGATAAGACATCAATTTTACTGTTTCCCCTGTGTTGTAGGGAAATACATTGTCCATCTAAAGTGTTAAGGAAATCAAGATGACCTAACAGAAAAAACAAGTACAATTAACATTTTTCAGCTTTTTAACCCACAGTGCAGTTATGAAACGTAATCGCAAAACAAAGAGATAAAAAAAGATGCAAAAAATAAAAAGAGGAGGAGGAAGAAAGAGAAAAAAAACCCGAAGATATAATACGAAATTTTCTCCTACTTATTATTTCTTCTAGGTAATTGTACAGCGTTCTCTTGCAGCCAAGAACGTCACTCATGCAAAAGGAGCGTCCATTGTTGCCAGTTACCTCAAATTCCTCCCACAGTTTCTCATAGTGATGCCTGGAATGATAGCTAGGGTTCTTTACACAGGTAAAAATGAAAACATTGTTGATTCACTTGGTAATAATAATAACAAAATGATAATAGTTGGTTCTTGTATATCGCACATGTCTGTCAGACTTGACACTCCTGGCCCTCCACAACTATTACCCCGGCTTTAGCATGGCTGCTCTTACGGCGCTCTTGCATTTTAAGGAATTGACTCCTGCCAGACACCCATTTACCTCACCTGGGCCCAGTGTGGCAAATGTAGATTAAGGTCTTGCCAAAAGACATATAAGTGCTGTGCCAGGGCAAGACAGCTACTCATTATTTTGGGGATATAGGAATTTTATTAGAGGCGTCGCTGGGGAATTGTGGGGTGGAGGTGTTGAGTGTGACTCCCACTCTCTATGTACATCGGAAAACCCACAATCTTTTTTCGAAAAAAAAAATCTTGCTCGCGATTTTGTTGTTGTTGTTGTTGTTGTTGTTGCTTAGTGACAAATTTAATTTTCCCGTTCACAAATCAAATTTTCGGCACTTTGTTACGACAACCTCCCAATGCCTTGTTTCCATAAATCATGTAGATATGCCCCTGTGTATAGTTACCACTTTTTTTAATGTAACAAAATGCGATTAAAGCTACAAAATAGGTATATTCAGTTTTGAACGGTGTATTTTATTTCTTTTAGGCTGTCAGCAACATTCTTAGTTTAAATGGTAAATATATATTCTTCAGGAGTTTTTTTTTTCTGATTGCCAAAATATTTGATCGACATTTGCGTGACAGTGCATACTTTGATAAATTAGTATTACACAAAATGAAGATACAAATGTCTCTCTGTTAATGGAAAATGAAAACAAATTTCTTCAATACTTTCAATGCCTGGTATGTTCATGTTTTTTGCCTATCAACTCATCATTTCGAAATTAAATTCTATTTTTTTTCCTTCTTATTCTGTGATGTAGATGAAGTAGCATGTGTGGACAGTGCCTCGTGTATGAAGTACTGCCAAAACCCGACATCGTGTTCAAACATTGCCTACCCTCTCCTAATCCTGAGGCTCATGCCAGTTGGTAGGCCTAATGGTTTTTTTTTTTTAATTTTATTTTATTTCATCTCTTAAGCATAATGTCTCTTCTCCATATTCAACTCAGTATCATGATAGAATCAATCTTCCATTTAAAAATCCGTTGTTTTCCATATGTCAATTTTATACTTTTACCCTTTTCCCCCTTCTCTCTGATGATATTGTCGTGATTCTAACAAAGAAATCCCTTATTTTGCATCGATCTCTTAAAAAAAACTTGTTATCGCTCTCCCATTCCTCTCTGTCTCTATTCCACTGTCTAGAAATGCTCTTTATAATTGCTATTTCTTTTCCCATATTCCACAATGAATGTGCAAAACACGCAAAACACCCTTTCGTTCCGTCCATTAAGTTTAAAATGATTGTCAGCCCCAGGCTATAAATCATGTATCACCATAATATAGACTTGTTACTTTCATGATTTTGAGCATAGTAACGTCTCAATATCATATTTTGGTAGCCCTGTTACATTCTAAGATTTAGGCAATAATGACTTTAAGTCATCATTACCTGATTAATAATTTAAAAAGTTTCTCAGTTTTTGGAATTCCAGTGTTTGATGTTTATTTTTTATCACGAATAAAGGAACAGTAAAAAGTGTAACTCACCTCCCTTTACCTTTACCTTTACCCGAGCTTCTGGAATATTGCCGCATGTTGGCTCAGTTTCCAGTTTTAGCTCGTCGGCAACTTTTCCTTCATCCTTCATTTTAAACTGGTTTAGCGACTCCTGCAATCATCTAGTTGTTACATTGCTTTTGTTATGTTACAGGAGCTCGGGGTCTGATGATGGCTGTCATGATTGCCGCCCTCATGAGTTCATTGACCTCTATCTTCAACAGTGGAAGCACGATTTTCACCATGGACTTGTGGCGGCGCCTTCGTCCGAATGCGAAGAACCGAGAGTTGATGATAGTAGGAAGGTATCTATGGAAACCGTATTTTATGTTTTTGATCCTATCGAGCATCTGTGAGATACTGAGCGGAGTCATAACGCAGGTAGATGCGTGACTGCTCGTTGACACTCTCAGCGTTAATTCTGACAATATTATGCACATAATTTTATAAAACACAACTAAAGGTGATAATATTATTATTAAAAAAAAAACAATACCGATTATTTGATGCAAGTTATTTCATCTTTGGAAGAATAGGCCCGCTACCATTCCTTATCAAAATGAAATTATATTCGGAATACAAGCATTGAGTGTTGATGGGAGTAGTCGCCGTTGCCTATTCTTGGTGTTGTAATTGATATTAGGTTACGCCAAATGTAAATATTGTAGATTCAGCAAGAGCCTATCAGTAATGATGAGCTATAATCTTGGGAAGATGTAAAAATATCATATGTTATAACATATAGTATTTTCTGTATATGTTAGTGAGTTATGATTGATGGAGGAAATTGCAAAGTGGAATTAGTAAACGTCGTGAAGCAAAATGAAATTTATTACAAAAATTAAGTTACGACAATGGATTATAACAGATCCTCTACCATAAGACAAAAACATTGGATATGGCCACCTTTTCCATTTAATCGCCTTTTTTCAGCTGACGGAAAAATTAACCTTCAACTTATTTTCTCTTCGTCAATTCTGTTTGTCCAGGCTCTTTGTCATTGTTCTGGTTGGAATCAGTATACTCTGGGTTCCCATTGTGCAAGTAGCCCAGGGTGGCCAGCTATTCCAGTATATCCAATCTCTACAATCATACTTTGCTCCTCCTATCTTTGTCTGTTTCGTCACCGGGGTGGTCTGGATCAGAAATAACGAAAAGGTACCTCGCCATCAATTTATTCAGGCAGTACAGGCAATGTTGGATGTAAAAGCTGTGGTTCTTTTTATGTTATGAGAGTATCAAGTGTTTGGAATAAATCAGGAATTGTCTTTTCAACTTTATTGCAGTATCTAGCAATACCGAGGATCTTTAATGATTGTCACTGCAATATTCCTGGGCTGTCACGTCACTTATTACTTTTTAGACCTTTTCTTAGACTATGATACAGAAAATTTGAATGTAAATTAGTTGTACATAATATTTGGAAGTGTTTATTGAAGTGTTTGACGAGTCTTCTTTCCGCGACGGATCTTTTCTTTGTAGGGAGCGTTTTGGGGTTTCACCATCGGGGTGGTTTTGGGTGTGATTCGGATGATCCTGGACATCGTCTACCCTGCCCCAGCCTGTGGATCACAAGACGACCGACCTTCAGTCGTCAAGAATGTCCATTTCCTGTACTACAATTGTATAGTGACCTTGGTTTGCCTGGTCATCACTGTAACCGTAAGCCTGATGACTCCGAAACCTACAGTCAATCAGGTAAGAAATCTGCCTCTAATGCTTTAACTAAGGTTCCATGACTCTGCAAGCCTAAAACTTTTCATCATGATGATTATGATGATTCACAGCATTATATGGCTCCATATTGCTTTTTCCAGTGAAGTTAGTATTTATACTGAAAGGGTAAGTTTTTAGGGACGATTTGAAGTGCTCTACCTAACTTATTACTATTAAATTGATTATGGTCTGTGAAAATTACGTGAGAATAATTTGAATCATTGTAATCGACTTGGCATAATAAATGCTCGTACGCCCATAAGCCTACGACATGTCGCCTTCTTAATTCTAACAATTGCTTTTCTATGTGTCTAAACATGAAATGATTACGAATAAAACATGAGTTGTGGTTGGAACAGATACTTGGCAAGACATTCTGGACCCGTGGAATGAACCCTAAAAATGAAGAGCCTAACTGTAACGACAATGGAAGCAAACAACCAAAGCACACAACAACGGCGAGGGAGGTCCGCAAAAGAGGCCTTAAGCACCACAACGAAAAGGCAAATGTTACCGCAGAGGGCGTCCTAAAGGCTGACCTTTCAAGTGAAGGGCAAAACGACAAAACAGGCAAGAACATACTACTTCCCGAATCTTTAAATTGATGCAACGAGTATACTTACTACATATCGGTATTTATCTGTTTCAGTTTATTTTCAGAATATCCGAAGTAAAGTACAATTTATTTACAACCACTTTGAACAATGGTAGCTCCAGACTGTCTGATAACCTAGAAGGGTTTAGAACACAGCAGGACGCCCATTATAAAAGATGTCTACCCGCACGAGACCCAAAGTAAAACATATGCAGTGGAGGTTATGAGTTTCAAAAGCGTATAAGCAGTTAGCATCCCCTTCAACTAAGTATGGTTTCTATACATAGAACATAGACACAACCCATTCTTCCTTCTGTACCCTCTAAAGAAAAATCTCTCAAACCTTCTACGTTTCTGTCAATCACTTCCAGATAAACCGAGGTGGAAGAGATATCTGTTTTGGTTTCTTGGATTTAACCCCAATGATAACCAGGAAGTTCCCGGAGAGGCCAGCATGATCAAGAGCATCGAGGAGGACCCAGCCTGGCAGAAGTTCACTTTGGTCAACGCCATCGTTCTATGTGGGGTAGCAGTTGGTATTATGGTTTGGTGGTGGTAGGGAAGGAAACACCTGTGACAATTTTTGTTCATGTTTGGAAAAAGCACCAAAAATATACACACACATACTGGTGAATCTTTAAGATAAAATGTCAAAATTGGAGAAGCTTGGAGAATCAACACTGAACTCTCGATTTGGTTTAAAGTATGGTATTTTTACCATAATAGTAATAATAATTTTTTGATAATAATTTTTAAATAATAGTAATAATAATGATACTACTACTACTACTACTACTACTACTACTACTACTACTACTACTACTACTATTATTACTAACAATAATACAATTATTGATTATAATATCCTCTTCTTGTAAAGCAGATATCAAAATTTAATTATGATTCAACGTCCCTGTGCGCTTCCAAAGAGATTTGAAAATTATGACCCCAATCTTAGCTCTGGCAGACGTTATCAGTGCACAGTGCATTTTAAGGAATGATCCTACCATGGACCTACTGACGGAGTAGGTCCATGATCTTGCCAAGTAGTCATTCACCTTACCTGCGTCGAGTGAGGCAAATATATATTAATGTTTGACAAAAAACTTTAGTGCTGTGGCATTGTATCGAAGGCCGTATACAATAGCTTGTATTTTGCTTTGTCTGATCAGTTACCATGGTTACTTGCGACACTGAAACTATAAAACGCAATCTTTTCAATTTTTCCTGGAGTGGGTGTATGCAATCAATGATAATGAGTCGAGAGCTGTAATGGAACGGGTTAAAGGAACTATCAGTACAACATTTATTAAAGGAGAATTAACCCCAGAATAAAAATTTACTTATGTTCAAAGGTGTACTATATTCTTAATCATTGACCTGTATCACTTAAGAAATAAAATATCAGAAAAGGGGTTAAATCAAGACGTCCTAGCACACGGTATACCATCTCTTAACACTTTACATGGGGGATGCCATTTTCTTGATGATATGGAGTTGTACATGAACCATTGGAAACCGTTCCGGTCAGGAAGATATTTTTAAACCTAGAGCTAAATTGCTTCTCTCCATTACAAAAAAAAATCTCCATATATGATGGAAAATATATAACAGGTGTATACATACATTCTAAAATTTGAAATTTATAGATTTCTTTTTAAATTCTCTGGTTTTGCTAAATAGAAATCGATTTCTTGGGCTTGCCTGGCAGGGCAGAACATATTTTATACAACGTGCATTTTGACTATTGAAGTCCATTATCTCAAAGCAGGTGAATGCATAGTTTGTTATTATTGACGCTCGGGAAAGTTATCATCCATAAATTTGGATTAATTTGCTCCGTCGCGTACGTCATAGTATCAAGAAAATAGATTTCTATTTAGTAAAATAGTAATTTTCAAAGAAATATAAAACACATTTTCGTCTTTAGAATATATGTATATATCTGTTAAATATTGTAAATCTCAAAAGGGATTTTTGTATCAGGAAGAAATACAATTTTGCATTCCGATTAAAAATATCTTTATGTACACATCAAGAAAATGGCAGCCCCCAGGTATCGCTAGCAGACGATAATTTTTTTCTGAGAAAATCTTGATTTATTCCCATCTCCTATATTTTAATGCAAAACCACGTAGGACAACACAAAGGAATAGATTACATCTTTGAATATAAGCACATTTATATTTTGAGGTTAATTCCCCTTTAAGGATCGGTTCGACACAGTTACTATGCAGCCTGCAAGATTGGCGATGACACAAAATAGTTAAAACGCTTGTATGAGAAATTAAATTGGATCTAGGGTTTCGATGCAATATGGAATATGTAATAGTCAAATGGATTGTTAGCATTCAGTTATGAAATGTATGTATTCAGGCCTTGAATCATGATGCTGGAAACATCCTTGTTAAAACCGCTAATGGCGTAACATGCATTATAAATAGCCCTGATATGACATGATTCGTTGAGCTTAAATCAACAACAAAACTGTCATTAACTACTAAAAATTCAAAATTCAATTACGAAAGTGGTTCGCGCTCCATCGGCAGTGTTTAATGAAACATAGGTTTCATACAGTCTTGCTCCCAAATCATGGGTAATAGGTATCAGCTCGTGTTCATAATTGTTTTCTTAGCACGACATGCCATAAACATCGTATCAACAAGAAGAAGAACCGTAGTTGGAAATCCTCCGAAACACGGTTTTATCATAGTCATTACTGTCGAGTCTCGAGTGGCGGGTTCTTAAAGAGCGTTCGGAAGGAGAAATTTCGTTTTTCGAAAGACTTATTCAAGTTATTTTAGAATCATTAGTTCTTTTGCTTGAAGGAAAAACTTGTCTGTACGTTCACATTCCTAAATATGGATATCCAATGGTAGTATATCCATGTCCCTACCAAGAGTACGATAATAAGTTCGTGGATTAAACCATGGCTTGAAACGTCCAGTATGGTGCCTTTGGCAAAATGAGTTCACTCGTATGAAAGGGTTAACCTTGTTGTGGAGGACGAGTTCCAGATATCATCATCCACCAAGACAAGTAATAATAAATGTTCAGACACAAAGATTTTATGTTCTTTTTTTTCATCAGGCACCTTCTTTACATGGTACCGTCACTCAACATGCTACTCTACAATTTAAATGAAACAAGACAGGAGAATAGTTAGCAAAACCCAGAGTCCCATTCATCACAAAGTGATAAGTCTTCCCACGTACCGGTAGTCATGGTAGTTATAAAAATTTAAAAGATAACTATAGGAATCAGATCATGGGGAGCGTTTCATCAAGCGTTTTGTCAGTGATTTTTACCGACAAATTTGCTTTCAGCCAATCAGATGCAAGGATTTCAGTAGCTTATAACAGTTGTCGGTAAAAATAACTGACAAAACGCTCGATGAAAAGCTCCCCAGATCCTATATGTCCCTCATGTCCTTTGGAACCTTGAAGTTAATGTACTCTTTGTCATCGAAAAAAAAAGATAAAGGCCAGTACATGATGACATAAAAATATAAAATATATTGCTAGGGATAACGATCCTATCAGCAGAGCACTTGTGTTAACATCAAGAAGGGCGAACCACGTACCCCCCATTTCTCCATGTGGATCCTTTTAGTTCTTGACGTTTCGATCAGTCTGCTCTGATCGTCATCCGGAGAATGAATGATATACATGATATAGTGGCATTCGCCGATCTCGACTGATTGTGCCTCTTCATACCGGAAATACTTGACGTCAAAGTTATCATTTGAATAACTACGGAGATGGAGCTAGCCGAAGAGCTGATATTATTTAGTTTCAACCCATAAAGTGATATCTGAGCATCTATTTACAGTAAGTGATCTACCATGTCGTCATTGAAGCTCTTCTACACACACAATCACATTGAAAATACCATGAAAATAAACAATTAGTATTTTGCTTTTGCTAGGCTGTGTTATACAATCATGTTTTACTTGATTTTGAACCCTCACTATCTCAAAGTGAATAAGTATCAACCGCTGATATTTTTTGAAAATATTGGACCACGAGTATTTGTAACTTTGTTATTCTGGTTATGAAGATGATATAGATATTGATGAAAATCGTTTGACATGGATAAGGACATAACTTCCTGATCGTCAACTCCACTGGGCCATACGTTACTATCAACGAGTCAACAAGCACTGTTATTTGAAGGATACAGTTGTAACACTGAATAAAAAGTGCAATGAAAAAATGCAATCAGAAAGGAAAGCAATTTTTGAATCAGATTACTTGAAGAAAAAAAAAATTCGTTTCTACGCTATTCCGGTTCGTTTTTAAGTACCTCAGGCCTCTAAGATCGCCACATCGCCATGTTGAAAACCTCTTAAATATTGAGAGTGAAACAAAAACATTGATTCACCATGGAAAATTCTTCTACAGAAGTCAAAGACCTACATGGGTACTACGAAGTGTATCTCGTTTATGCCGTCGTTTGGTCGTTGATCTCCGTCATTGGTATAGCTGGGAATATTACCAACCTACTGATTCTCCCTCGGTTACAGGTTGATGGTGGAACCAAGACTTTCCTTACTGCTCTCTCACTTACAGATCTGTTGACTGCAATTTGCTTGATCACATCCGTTGTGTCGAGGGTAGGATGGGTGGAAAGCAGAGCTTGGGACTTTGTCTGTCAATCATGCACCATCTTAGGGCGTTGGGCCTCGGTGACCAGTGCAATTTTCATATTCGTTGTAAATCTCGACCGCTTTTTGCATGTGGTGCGACCTTACAGATACCATGAAATCATCACAGAGAAGAGGGCTTTGTTGAGTACAGTCATGGTCGCTTCTGTAATGCTAGTCATTTGTCTACTCTGCACTGGTCTATCAGAGAAGTCTTTTGACACTTACTCTTTCCAAAGGTATTATGAAATCTATATCGTTGATACTACCAGTTATTTCAGTGTAGTGCCTTCCTTCGGTGTATGGCCTCTTCACGGTGTGGTCATTGTTATGTATGCCAGAATATTTTGTATTGTACGAAGACATGCGAACAAAATATCGGCACAGGAGAATGCCGCTGTACGGCTCGAAACCCTCAGCGCCACAGTCATGACAGAAGACATACCTGGTCAATCAAACCTAACTGAACAGTTCTCGCAGGAACTTCCAGTGATATCTAATGTTGATCCTTCAACTGTGGTCAACACTGCTTCCAACGTTGAAGTCTCAGGGTCTCGAATAAAGAACGGTATTTCACTTCGAAGAAATGCGTTTTGTAAAAATGGTAAAGGCTACAAGTTGGAAGAGCAAATAAGGAGTCTACATCAGAATTCACGGAACCTCCGCACCACATGTGTAGTTACGGGTTGCTACCTAATGGCATGGCTGCCATTTTCCATCGTGGTCACAACCGCGTTTTTTTCTAGGAAGCTCCCAAATGACGTCATCCTTTTGGTGACTCACACAATGGGGAAAGGGAATTGCTGTGTAAATTCTTTCGTGTACATATTCTCGCGATCAGATTTTAAGACAGCCCTACGAAATCTGTTTCGTTGGCGATAGTATTCTACTCTTACCACTGTATTAGATGATCATGATGATGTATTCAATCACTACGACTGATGGTTATATTTTAATACCTGATATTTGATTTGACGTTTTTGAAATATAATTCCCTCTAAAACAATTATGCTTGAAAATTTTGATAGATAACTACATCGAGAGCTTGGCATTTAACTACACTGAGACAGGACAACTATGTTGCAAAAATACACCGCACACTCTAAAAACAATCTACTCAAATTATGACTAGAATCTAGTCATATTAGACTAGAATAACTATTCCCACGGGCACCTGAAATATTTTAGTTAAAACTACCAGCTTAATGTTTGAAGTGAACAGAATCCTAGTCATAAATTCAGTTCAATTCAATTAAATTTTATTCGTCCATCAATAATATCAAGAAAATTGATTGATAATGAACAGAATCCTAGTCAGAATGACTAGAATCTGATTAAGAAAATGTGATCAGTCAATCTGGTAAAAAAAAAAAACTAAACTTTTTTTAGAGTGCACTTAAAAAAACAAAAAATTAAGATGTGTCATCCCGTTATATAATCATACAAGATTATACTTTGTCGTGTTGGAGTCTATAAACGTATTGATCTGTCAAATATGACGCGGTAATCCGCGGCGGTTTCTTTTTTATTGTTTGTTTGTTTTTGTTACATGAAAATGAATGGGATGTGGGGGTGAGAAAAAGGTCATGACCGTAACAAAGGCCCGTAAGAGAAAGCCATTTGTCATAATGAAATTAAAGAAATGCGACTGAGACAAAAATGCATCACTAAATTCAGTTATACTTTAAAATATTAAGAATCTTTTCCATGCCATTACTTTGCAACTTATTTAAGATTTACGGTGGCAAGATATGGTTAATTCATAAACGGACATCCATGAAATTAGAAAGGATAGAGAAATTGATTTATTTATTATTTCTTTTTCTTTTTTTATTCCTCATTTGCGCCTCCTTTTTCAAACATCATCGGTTTTTAGTCATACGAATGGTTAACAAGACTTGTGAAATAAGATCAATACAAGTAGAGTCACAAAAATCAAGACCAAATTATTATTGAAACAGTGTAAACAAGCGAATTTTTGACTTGTGTCTTGGGCATATTTGAGAAAGTTTCATGTAATATATATCCATAATACCATTTTAACAAGCGTCTGAAAAGAACACAGTCCTGGGCCCTCTTGCATAAAAAGTTGCGATTAAACGCAACTCAAAAAATTAAACGCAACTCCATTTTCAACCAATCAGGATCGCATATTTGGGACTTGCGTTTAATTTTTTTGAGTTGCGTTTAATCGCAACTTTTTATGCAAGAGGGCCCTGGAGAGCGGTTTCATGGTTCAACTAATTTACAGAAGTTGTGACCATATCTTACCGCATTCTAAGATTTGTATTATAATCCTACATTTCCTCAATAAAATTGGAAGATAAAGTCTTTAAGGTGCCCGAAACATCGGCATGGTCGGTCAAGACTTTCAAATACCGATCAAACTTCTTGATAAAACTGCAATCTTGCAGGGAATTCACCGAGCGTGTGAAAGCTGTGCCAACAAAATTATTGACGCACTTTTGGACGTTGCCTTTCTGACTATGAACTTCTGTTTGTGTATTCTTGGAAATGCTCCAACAAGAATGCTCTAACAGGAATTTGCAATGAAGTGGAAATGTTTTTTGATAGAATCTCTTTTTACACATAGAAGCCTGCTCTGGAATGTTATATAGTTTTAGATACGATGGCGGTGAAATTTGGAATAGTTTGCCTTTTGCTGTTCAAAATTCCAAATATATGTCTATCTTTAAAGCCATGTATTAGCAAAGATATTTTAAACCATATGGGATGACGTCTCTATCTTGTACCGTATAATAAGTGTACTCCTCAACCTTTTCCATATGTTTATTCTGTTCCCTATAAAGTATCATACATACTATTTTAATGCGTAGGGCCTACATACAATCTGTAAAGTAAACCACCTCTTGATTTTTAAAAAAAAATAAAATTTGCAATATATGTCTTATAAGATCTGTTTTATTTACCATTACCTGTTTTTATCTTGGATTATTAAAACTGTTTCAATTTTTGTAATTTGGAGTTTGTAATGCGCTTTATTCTCGCAGCAGTAGTTTCAATGTTGCATTAATTTGATTCTTCCTTGATTGACTTCCATTCTTTCTATTTCGAGTATACTTTTTATTTTTTGAGGACCAAGATGTCAAACAAAATCATCCTGATTAAATGTGTGCGCGCGCGCGCGCGTGTGTGTGTGTGTGTGTGAGGTGTGAATAGACGCGTCATGCTCTGATGCTTGTAGTTATTGAAGTAATAAACCCGGTACAAAATGACATCTAAAAGTGACAGTAAACTGGTGGTCCCAGAGCTATACATACAGAGAGTCCTGACACTGGATGTCGCTTCTGATTGGTCAGTCATTTCATGGAGCTTCAAAAAGTTCCCTCTCATAGAGAATGTACGTGAAAGGGAACTATTGGGAGCTCCATGATCCGCCAAGTTTTAAACAAAGACCGCGTATGCGTTAGCCTCTTGTCGAGGCCCTGGCGCTGTTGGAATCCTTTGCGATATGGAGGCAAAATTTCTGGTGGCGAGCGAAGCGAGCCAGAAAAACCGAGGCGCTTGCGCCGAGGGCCTCTTGACACCCGATCTGAATTTCTTTTGTATTTCATTGTTTTGACGAATATTCCGACCAAATTTTGGTCGGTGAAAATCATCCAATAAGCGCGAGCTACCATGACGTAATGTTAAATATTCATGACTCGACTGCACGCTATTTCTTACATATTAATTAATCGCAGCCCAAAATGGCGTTCAACGTTTCTTCCACGACGAGTGATGACGATATTTGTAAGAGCTTAGAATATGCCGCTAGAATGTTGAAGATTGACAGATTCAAAGATTTGCAAGTTGATGCAATCAAATCTGCACTTAAAGGACAAGATGTTTTTGTGAATATGCCTACTGGCTATGGAAAAAGTGTTATTTTTCACGCGCTACCGCTCTGTGCTGATTACCTCCGTGGGCCAGGGATGGAGAGTGAGACTGCTGCTTCGCGAGGGCCAGGCGGATCCCCCGGGGCCTTGCCGGGCAGTGAAGTTGCTGGTAACTGCTTGGTTACATCTCTTCTAGTCTATCATCTTCACGAAGCATTTTGTTGATTATTTCCCCTTTGGTGTCTGATGAGAGACCAGGTGAAGTCGCTCAAGAAACGTGGACTTCAAGCCATCTATCTTGGGGACGCTTCGTCACAAGATGTGACTTTAGAAGGTATAATTTTGAATTTGACTCGGTCAAGATCTAAAAACTAACTGTGTTAGTGTTATTTGTTAATAACACTGTGACAGTGTTATGTTAGAATTTTTAAGTTCAATATTGTGACGTGTCCAGGTCTAATAGTCTAAATTTTTGTTCGTATTTCCGTGTAACATCTCGTACTCGCGTGATATTGAGCACTTTCTGTAAGCTTCACTTTCGAAAAAAAGCTTTGATCATAGAATAAGTCAACTTTTCAGAATTGCTGGAGATGCATCTATTGTTGAACGGTGACTTTTATTGCCTATTCTTCATTATTTGTAAATATATGATGATCTCTTGAGAAATATGTACATTTGTCTTATTTCAAATTACCATGGTTTGTAAGCTAGAGATCGAATTCTTCATAATGTGCTTGTCTGTGAATGTATTTTGAGCAAGAGATTTACGTAATCCCCCCCCCCCCCAAAAAAATAATAGACTAGTCCAGAACTGAAGTAAGAAATCCTTGAGATTTCATTGGCCAATTTGCTGGGCGATCGCCGCGGTAATCTAACTATTCACGTTTTCATGCATAATTCAGTAGGAAATCGTGCCTCATGAATATATAATTCAGGTCGGGTGTCAAGAGGCCCTCGGCGCAAGCGCCTCGGCTTTTCTGGCGAGCGAAGCGAGCCAGAAATTTTGCCTCCATATCGCTAAGGATTTCAACAGCGCCAGGGCCTCGACAAGAGGCTACGTATGCGTAGGCTTATTATGCGCGTGTCACAACTCTCTCTATCAACGCGCTCTGGGTGGTCCTTAATAGCGCCATCTGTCAACAGGATTTTATAAGTGTCTGTGCCTCTCATCTTCCTATCATGCCCCATTCTAGTTTGTAAAAACATAGAATGTACCTGCATACGATTTTCCACAATGCCAAGTCAAAAATAATAGTTTGAAATATAAAATTTGCCTACTATCCAAACAAGCTGTTTGTCAAAATTCAAAATAAAATGCAATTGATTTTCAAATTATGATCTTAATTTAGCAATCACTGTAAGATGGTGCTGTTCAAGTTCTGCCAGTTTAATGCCACTTTAACTGTATTCAAAATGAAACCTACCCTGCAGGGTTCTCGAAAGCATCACGTAAGTATAAGTACCCCTTGGAAAGTTTAATATATCCCCCCACACCACACACACCCACACACCCACACAATCTACCACACACAAACACACGCGCGCCCCGAAATGTTGTCATCATAGGTTGTCATTCGTCTTATTGTGCAATATATCTATATGACATGCAATGTCAGTGTTATTCACTAAAGCTGAAACAATTAGATAACAAATGAAACATAATCACGACCGTCGTTATAATCCACGTGAAATATTGATACAATATAGCAAATAACATAATAACCGGATACAAAACGGCGAATTTTGTACACTTTTGCACATTTGGCTCACTGTGAATCAACCCCGGGGGGGGGGGGGGCACTCAGTATATAGTGTGCGGTGGGTATGTGCCGCAGAGAAGGCCCCCATTTTTAAACTCAAATTTCCGTTCCAAATCTTACCATTTTTTTCTTGTTGAGAAAGAGAAGAGAGAAACCCGTTCCGAAGCACCGCTTTCTTTTTCATTCCGTCATTCCGGCCATTCTGGCCGGCCCCGGCCTGTTTTGAAGAATTTCATTTTTGGTGAAAAGGTGAAAACGAGTTTCATTCCAGGTGCTTAATTCCTCCGGGCTTTCCCCATTGCTTCCAATCCGGTTCCAATCCACCCCAGGGAATTCAGTTTTCATTCATGCTGAGCGCATTGCATGATATGCGAATTGGCCCCGCTTAAAATGAATACACATACCATAGACTTGCCATGACACACAGTGTATTTAGCTAATGGGAGCTTGTGAGAATCAGTTCCGTAGCATCATATTTATATTATAATCCAGCTCCAAAGACCCCCTTTTCCAAAATGTTAGTAGTTCCGAAGACCATCCTTTTCATGATACGCTCGTTCCGAAGCCCCCCTTTTTTTGTCTTGCCAGTGGCATATATATATATATATATATATATATATATATATATATATATATATACCTACTACTTTTGGGGTCGAGTGCCCCCCCCCCCCAGAGGGGGGGGGGGGATCAACAGGCAAAAGTATTTCCGTGTGAAGACTACTTCGATGAAAATTGTATAACTCCTTCAAAAAGCCATTACTGGACAATTAAATTTTTTAAATGGAAAATAACGTAATAACATTCACATGAAAGACTTAGATGTTTCTCGATATACTATATTCATAACTAAAAAAGGTGAACTCTGGTCCTAATTATTTATACTCGCCAATTTACACGTTCGCAAAGACTAAAAAAAGTAAACTTTTTCAATTTCAATAGCCTTGTGCTCCACCTTTTGATATGTGCGAACATTACAATGACATGTTATATTCTATAAGCAATACAATCATCGACAATAGGGTACTGAAATTGCTACTGAGTTGATTTCTTTAAATTCTTTGCGATCGTATTCGACCTGTACACATATTAAATTCTAGAAAAAAATACCTTTGTTAGAATCACAATGGTATTACATGCATCGTACATAGTCTGGCTTTAATATGCAAAGTTAAGTTGATATTCAGCTAGGTCAAACCATCAGAGAAAGTGTAACGAACTACACGCAGGCTATTATGTAAGGGCCTCCACAACCAAATACTAAAACCTAGAACTACCAGTGACAAATTTGGAATTTGCAGAGCTTTGTCAGCGAGTCGCAAAAAATGATTTCCTCTTCCTTTTGTTTTTTTTCTTTTCCGTGTTTATTTTCATTTTCTTTTATTCTTAACGTCTTAGAAAAAAGTAGGAAACTCTATCGGCAAATTAAAAAAAAAATCCAACGTCCAATTTTAACCATGTCGGCACATGAAAATCTGAGGACCTTTTAATATTTTTCAAACTTGTTTTTGCTTTGTTTGTCAACAGTTTTCGGCTGACTTGTCGACTAATTTGGTTCGGCACCCCCCCCCCCCCCCATTCAAAAGAGTTCAGAGACGCCCCTGGATTCTACGTTTTACTGTGCTGATATGGGTTGAGCTTTCCGAAGATTCCACGCCGCGTTTCTTAGAACAGCGATGCATTTATACGGACAGCGGATGAGATGACATTTTCTTGTCTGTACAGTATAATGTCTCATACTTCTCAATGTTCAGATAAGCAGCTCACCAAGTATGGACAGAAATATGTGATTTGATTTAAAATCCAATTTTGATAATGGTTCGAGCGATGCAGTTACCATGCAACCTCTAAGACTGGTGATGACGTAACATAGTTTTATCTTGAAATGTTCGTATGAGCAACCAGATTGAATTTAGTTTTTGTACGCAATATTCATATTACTAGGCTTTAATAGTCAAATGATTTGAAAGCATACGGTAATGAAACGTATGTAGTCTGGGCCTTTATCTTGATGCTGGAAACATCCTTGTTGGAACTGGTAACGGCATAACATGCATTATGAATAGCTTAGGTACGACATGATTAGTTTAAGCTTCAATCATCAACAAAACTGTGATTAACTGAAAATCTAAAATTCAATTACGAAAGTGGTTTGCGCTCCATCGACAGTGTTAAATAAAACATAGGTTTTACACAATCTTCTTTAAAAATCAAAAATAAAGAATATAAGCTCGCGTCCACACGAATTCTGATTGTTTCCCTGCTAGAAAACGACATCCTAACGTTGTATGAACAAAAAGAAGAAGAGCGGTAGTTGGAAAACCTCTTCCGTTTTATTATACAGTCATAACTCTCGTGTCTCGAGAGGAGAGATCTAACATCGTATCACCATTTCACAGGCTCTTACGTATCAGTACACTGTAAAAAAAAAATGCCGTGTTTTCACGGGAAATTTCCTGGCAGTTATAGGATGCCGGGAATGCCCGTTTTTCACAGGTTTTTTTTTTTTTTTTTTTTTTTTTTTTAAACCGGAAATCAGCATATATTTACAATCGCCGACATAAAAATTACAGTCTTTTTCCTGTAAAACAACAGCAAGTTTGTTGGGCAATATTATGCTAATTTCGGGTAAACCAACAAATTTGCTGTTGTTTTACAGGAAAAAGACTGTAAAACTGTAATAACGGCAATAACTTGTAATTTCAAGGGCCAAAAAACCTGTAGTTTTACAGTTATTTTTTACAGTGTACGTGGTGCATTCGGAAGGAGAAATTCCGCTGTTCGAAAGACGTATTCAAGTTATATTAGAATCACGAATACTTTTGCTTGAAGCAAAAACCTTGTTTGTAAGTTGATATTCCTAAGTAAGAGTACGATAAATTCGTGGATTAAACCACGGCTTGAAACGTCCTGTATAGTGCCTTTGGAAAATTGATTACACTCGTAGAAACGGGTTAACTCTGTTTTGGAGGACGAGCTCTAAATATCATCCATCCAGACACGCCAATCAAAAAATGTACCGACACAAAGAATTTCTGTTTATTCATCCATCACCCCCTTTACATGTTACTGTCACTTAACATCCTAGTTTACAATTAAAATGAAAATAAGCTTGAAAATAATTAATATTACCCAGGACCCCCATTCATCACAAAGTGATGGACTTCCCTCGTAGATTTAAAATTTAACAGATAACTACAGGAATCAAATCTTGAACAATAGATGTCCTCCATGTCCCTCAAGTGAATGTACTTTTTGTCACAAAGAGGGGTAAAGGCCAGAAATATTGGTATAAAACTGATCGTATATATATATATATATATATATATATATATATATATGCTTTGGGATAACAACTGTATTATTAGAGCCCTTTCTTTATACCATCAATAAGGGTGAACCACGTACTCCTCATCACTCAGTATGGATCCTTTAAGAGCATTCGTCTCGACTGAATGTGCTTTCTACATGATGTCTGAGATAACTTTCGAAACTTTCCTTATTATTTGAAAAGGTTTGATGGTTTATTTTGCCGGACTGCTAAGAAAGCACGTTCATGCTTGTAGGTATGCAACCAGGGGACCGACGGCCTTAAGTATTGTCTGATGGACTTGGTAATGAGGATCAATGTCTTACCAAAGGGCACTAGCTAGCGCATCCACTTGGTTTCGAACCTGGGTCCTCCCAGTTACGAGACTATTGCTATATATCACTGAGCCACTGCACCTCCTCTGTTTGAATAATTATAAAGTTGAAGCTAGTTTTAATCCACATTTGAACATCTATTTACAGTGAGTGATGTACCATGTCGCCATTGAAGTCCTTCTACACACACACACAAATCATATTGAAAATACCATGAAAGCAAATTTTTTTTTTTTTTCTGGTTTTAAACAATCATATTTTACTTGATTTTAAAGCGTCGATGTCTCGAAAGGAACCCGTATCAACCACTGAAAATTTGGAAAATAACTGACAACGATTTACGGTTTACCCTGGTTATGGAGATGATATAGATATAGATGGAAATCGTGTGACATGGATATGGACCTAATATCTTAATCAATCCCTCTGGACCATATACTTTACGGTCAACAAGACATCAGATGCTGTTGTTATAAGGAAACACTAAAGCAAAGGTCCAATCGTTCTTAGCAAAATAACGACTTTTTCCCCCCATTCGATTCTGGTTTGTCTTTGAGTACTGTAGGCTTACCAGATCACATGTTTGAAAATTTCTTTTAAAGGTTGAGAGTCAACAAACATTGATTCACCATGGAAAATTCTTCTACAGAAGTCAAAGACCTTCATGGGTACTACGAAGTGTATCTCGTTTATGCCGTCGTTTGGTCGTTGATCTCCGTCATTGGTATAGCTGGGAATATTACCAACCTATTGATTCTCCCTCGATTACAGGTTGATGGTGGAACCAAGACTTTCCTTACTGCTCTCTCACTTACAGATCTGTTGACTGCAATTTGCTTGATCACCTCCGTTATTGTGTCGAGGGTAGGATGGGTGGAAAGCAGTGCTTGGAACTCTGTCTGTCAATCATACACCATCTTAGGGACTTGGGCCTCAATGACCAGTGTATTTTTAATATTTATAGTGAATCTTGATCGATACTTGCATGTGGTGCGCCCTTACAGATACCATCACATCGTTACTGAGAGGAGGGCATTGTTGATTACAGCAACCGTCGCTTTCGTAGTGCTAACCACTGGGCTACTCTTCATTGGTTTATTAGAGAATTCTTTCAACAAATTTGCATTTGAAAGGAAATATGCAGTCTATATCGTTGATGTTTCCGAACTGATGGGTGCAATATTGTGCACCTGCATATGGCCTCCCAACGTTCTTGTAATCTTTATGTATGCCCACATATTTTGCATCGTGAGAAAACATGCGGAAAAAATATCGGCACAAGAGAATGCCGCCGTTCAGCTCAAAACTCTCAGCGCCGCTATCGACACGACGACGCAGGCAAACCTATCCGGACAGTCCTCCCTGGACAACCCAAAGGCATCTAAGGTTGATCCTTCAACTTTTCTTCCCACCTCATCGGCGTCTCGACGTCCTCCTGGAAATTGGTTTCAAAGGAAAGCTCAGCGTGAGAATGGTAAAGATTTCAAAGTAATAAACCAAATGAATATTCTACATCAAAAGTTACGGAACCTACGCACAATATGTTTGGTGACAGGTTGCTACCTAATGACATGCCTGCCATTTTCCATCTTGGTCGTACAAGCGTATTTTTCTAGGAAGATCCCTACTGATGCCAGCATTTTGGTTACGTACACGATGGTGAAAGTGAATTGCTGTGTAAACTGTTTCGTGTACATTTTCTCGCGATCGGACTTTAAGTCAGCCCTAAGAAATTCGTTTTGCCAGCGATAACATTAAACTCTTACCATGCTTACCGTTGTATTGAAAACCAATCTTACATAAGAAAAATCCTTACTGATGGTAATATTTCAATACATGTATTTGATATTAATTCAACGTTTTGAATTGATGAATTGATGAAATACACACGAACCAAACAATATTAAGAAGCATAATCGGGTAGGCTACCCTTTTTTTTTTTGGGGGGGGGGATGTAGATGTTTGATGTTTACGTTTATCATTTGCATATGTAGGTCTGGTCATGTGGAACACGCTTCCCCAATCACTCAGATCTCAAGCTCGTCCTGAACTTTTCAAACAACAGTTAAAAATCTACCTACATCTACTTCGTTGAGCTTACAACAACTTGTAATTTCCTCAGTGCATTGCGTAATTTCCTAACTTGTTCTTTTGCTTACATGTTTGTCTAATCAGTTTGTTATCTAATTACCTGTCAGTGGCGGATCTACGGGGGGGGGGGGGGTTTAGGGGGTTTAAACCCCCCCCCCCCCTTGGGCTGCCAAGTAAACATTTAATGTGCATAGGGGGGAAAAAAAAGAGAAAAAATAGAGGATGCAAGTATGCTTAAAATCGCAAGCTGGCAACCCTAAAAATGAAAAATCTCCCTACTGTGGGAGGGGGATACCCCCCTCCCACACCCTCCCCCCTCGCTCGCTTCGCTCACTCGCAATACCCAGCTCAGCCCCTCAAACCCCCCCCCCCTTGGAAAAAAGCTAGATCCGCCCCTGCCTGTCCTATGTTTAAATGTGTACTTTACGTAAAGATATAAGTATAAATTTCTAGCTAGAATATGTGTATTACTCTTTTTTGTAAAGAGCTTTGAGAACCCATTCTGAGTTAAATTGCGCTATACATGTATACAAATATTATATTATCAGTGATTATTATTATTATTATTATTATCATCATCATTATTATCATTTACCAGGTATAAACAGATTTCATCTCGGATAAGGAATAATTGACAGAACAATTTCGTAATGGGGCACGTCGGGGCAATTGATAGAAACGATAGAAACGTTTATTTCAGGGTTAGAACAGTTTTTTTACGTAATGCAGGGGCGTCGCAAGAACATTTTGAATGGGGGTGTGACATCCAAAATGTTGCACCCTAATCTCTCTCTCCCCCCCCCCCCAACAAATAATAATAAAAGAAAATTGCAGATGTAGAGATCTTGAACATACGAGCCCATTTTCACCATGTTCATAAGCGGACTGACGCCTTTCGCCCGCATTTCAACTATTCAATTTTAAATTATTTTTAACTATTCGCAGTGAACATGTACAGAAATTGCTTACAGAAGTTACATAATTATCCGGGAACCTCGCTGCCCGAAATATGTAGATATTCTGGCACCTCGCTGCCCGAATATGTAGTGGTGGTTGCCCGAATATCGGGAAATTTCTTTGCCCATTGCCGAAGGGGGTCGCCTTTATCATTTATCCAGTTTCTCCTTCTTTTCTATTTTTGTTCCTTTTCATTCCCTTTTCTTTTATCTTTTCTTTTTTCCTTCTCCTTTCTCTTTTCTCCTTTTCCTTTTCTCTTTCCTCTTCCCTCTTCCTTTCCCCCTCCTTTTTTTTGCCGACAGCAATTGTGAGTGGGGGTGTGACACCTCCATCCTCCCCCTCTAGAGACGCCGCGGACGGTATACGTCATGGCTATTACGGCTATAACTTCTAAAATCCTTAAATGTTGAGGCGGTGGGACTTAAGAATCAAATCGTAATCATGGTAATTACATATTACACCACTCCATTAATTTTCGTGTTCACCGATTTATCATCTCAACTGCAAGTCAGAAAACTTCATAATCTTGATCATTTCCTTTTTCTTCGAGGGCTTGGAACATCTGAAATCAAAGAACCAAAATATTTCTAAAATGCCACTGTAATCTTTTCTTTAAAACTCCATCAGATGTTGGCATCAGTTGTTAGTGAGGGTTACATACCTTCTCGTTCTACTGAGTCATTCGAATTGTAAACATGTGTAAAGAGATGTCGGATAAGTAAGAATGATGTAGGTCCAGTTTTGATAAGATATTAGACAGCCTAATCATTATCTGGTATTGGTCTTTTGGTCGTATTTTATATTTATTGATTACAATTTTACGTGATACAATGTTTAATGTAAGCTTTTGATTTTTATGTGCAATAAACGTTAAATTGAAACCGAATTGTATATCCACTGAACTGTTGTGAAGAAAAAAGCTTGCAAAGAACTCAAGTTTAAAAGTCTGGTTTCAAATTTACAAAAATTGGGTCCTGCTCTTGCATTATAAAGTTGTTATTATTCGTCATCAAATAATGATAATTAAAAAAAAAACACATTAAAAAATATATCGCCTTTTCTCAATAAGAATGGATGATAATTTCTTTTATAATAAGGTGCCCGTATCACCAACATGGTCGGTAAAAATTGTCAAATACCGATCAAAGACCGAATTACAATTCCCGAGCGTTCGGGAACAGCGGCAAACAATTCATCGGCAACATTATGAACCGTCGAATCCGTCCTTTAAAAACATATATTTATATTCATAACCTTCGTAATGCAATGTTTTTTTCAGACAAAAATTACAGACTCCAATTTATTGTTAGTGCGGAGAAATTCGGATTTGAAATTTATCTAAAAGCGCAACAGCGCATGTAGTGATTGTAATGTAAAGCAAACCGCACACTATACGATCGGTCTGCGATCCGATTTCGGAAGAAATGTAATAGCATTTGATATAAACATTTAAACACATAAAATATTTTTTGATTGAGGTTCTGAATAGTCATATAGATAGTAAAATCGAAAATACGGCCTGCTGCGAGCATTCTAGTTGGAGGAAAGGCCAAATCGGCTCCGAGTCGTAGTGACGTCAGAGCAGTCTTACGATTGTCTAAGATTTTAAACTGATTTGGCCCTAATTCCGGGTATGAGGCTAACAGCGCACCAAAATATGATGTGTAGTATTCCTATTGTTGTTCAGAATCCGAATCGGGTAGATATTATTTGTTAAAATGCCCATATTCAAAGCTGTGCGACTTATTTCCAAAATCGGATCGCAGTCGATCGCATAGTGTGCGGTGGGCTTAAGAAGCGTCGAATGCGCATTTACCAGTTGCATATTGTTGCATACACAGCCTTGCTGACGAACCAGCGAATAGGTGCCGAGTAGGAATGCTCTGACCGCCAGGCCAATAAGAGGCGAATAGCGTATAAAAAAGTGACCGCTGTCCGCCGCTTCAGAACAGTGCCGACGAATTTTTGACGCATATTTTGGATTATCGGTCTAACGTGTATGTTTCAATAGAGGCGACATTTTTACTAAAGTAAATAAACCCGGTATCAAAATAACATCTTCTCTTTAAAATCAAACCTACCCGGCAAATGCCTCGAAAGTATCACGAAGGTATAGCTACCCCACGTGAAGCTATTAATTAAGAGGCGAAAGTATTTCCGTGTGACGACTACTTCCTTGAAAAATGTATGTCTCCTCCAAAAAGCCATCAACTAGAAAAAATAAAGTTCTTGTGAAAAATAACATAATAACATTTATATGAAACACTTAGACTTTTTTCTCATTACACTATTTGTCACTAGAAATGGTGAACACTGGTCCAAATCATTCATACTCGCCAATTTACACGTTCGCAAAGTCTAAAAAAGTAACCTAATTCAATTTCTATAGCCTTGTCTGTCACCTTTTGACGTAATTGGATTCTAGAAATAGTTTCCCTTTGTTAGAATCACTAATGGTATTACATGCATCATACAGAGTCTGGCTTAGTATGCAAAGTTATGTTTTTATTAAGCGGGTTCAATCCATCAGGAAAAGTGCAATTAACTACTCATGCAATATTTTTGTGAGGGTCTCCGAAACCTAATTCTACCAATAGCAAAATTTTCTTTTTCCTTTTCTTTTTCTTTTCATTTCTGTTATTTTCTTTCTTCTTTTTTTTTTTGTTGTTGCTTCTTAGGGAAAAGTTATTAAATCTCTGTCGGAAAAAAAAAATTCGACGACCTTTGAAAAACCTCCCCCCCCCCCCCCCTTCCCAAATCTCAATTTTGCTTTTTCTTGTCACAAATTTTCAGCTAACTGGTCTTCTATTTCGCTCTTCCACTCCCTACTGAAAATAATTTAGATACGTTGCTGTATTCTACGTTTCACTGTTCTTCCGGGTTAAGCTTTTCGCAGATCCCACGCCGCGTTTCTTAGCACACCGAAGCACCTTCCACTATACGGAAGCGAATGATATTAAATTTTCTTACCCGTACAGTTTTATGTCTCATACATGATCTTAAATCTCATTAATGAGATACGCAGCTCACAAAGTATGGACAACCATAATGTGATTATAAATAAACCTGATCAAACTCGTGTCGTTAAGGGATGGATATCCATAAAGTTTTAAAACCCGATTTCAAAAGTGGTTCGTGCTCCCACCACCGTCGTTGAATAAAGCTTGTCACCAGGTTGCACAAAATTTCCTTTACAAATCATACTTATTCTAATAATAATATCCATGCGGTTAGATGATACTGTGTCACTGGAAACGCCGTCTGACATCCTATGAACTGCAAAAGGGAGAATCACGATTTGAAAAACGTCTTTCTAAACATGGTTTTATTATCCGATCAAATTCTGTAACCCTGCATTTCAACCACGTATAGAAAAGGCCCTTTTGAAAAAACCTGAAGTCTAGAGATTGCTTGGAAAGTCCACTTTCTTATACCTCACTCACAGCGCTATATAACCGACTCTAAACCGACCGATACTTGGCCTTTAGGGATGATTTAATTTTTGTTCGGTCTGCTGTCGGTCTCGTGTGGTCTCTTGGTGTTAATGCATGGGCTAGTCTTTCATAAGTCGACCTCTGTTTCATATGCTACAAGGAAGACATAAAGAGAGAGAGAGAGAGAGAGAGAGAGAGAGAGAGAGAGACGAATTAATTGTTCAAAGATGAAAGTCATTCTCCTCGTTGTTTGCAACGTGTGAACGGGAAACCTCGTTTTGAAGGACGATTTTTTTTTTCTTTCTAGCCAATAAGACGATTTACTCGAATAACAAATTCGGTGGTCGAGAGAAATAATCAACCCCCCAAATTGCCCTATTCATTTATTAAAGACCAGGGATAGTGCTCTCTCTCTCTCTCTCTCTCTCTCTCTCTTTCACCACCGCTCGACACTGGACTTCATGTAAATTGGGGGGGGGGGGGCGGGAGTTGAAAAACCCCCTTTCGTTTGTGAAAAAAGTGGACAACAATATTTCTGAAAGCATCATGAACAAAACGGGTACCCTATTTAGTTTTAAATATTAACAGATAGCCTAGATGTCGGGTTTCAAACAATAGGATGCAATCATGTCTAATTCATACGAATTGCACTTTCGTATTCTACAGTGCGTCCCAGAAAAAACGAAACCCTAAGACAAAGGGATATTGTGACCACACTATGTGCTCTATGACAATGATTATTCATTTTCCATAAAATAAAAGTATTATGCTTTTAAATGATACCTTGATAGTATCCATCCGTACATTCTTTACCGAGCAGCGGCATTTTGAAAATGACATGTAAAAACTCAGTTGTGCCAGATTTAGGTAAAACCATGAAAACGTTAGGATCACATGCGAACATATCCCAAATGTAACATGACTTTTAAAACCCTGTGAGAAGACTGTTTTCATGTGTTTCTTTCAATAATGATGGTAAGGATAATGCCCTCATCATGAAATAAAGGATGGTCAATGTTTTGTTGATGTTGGGGGTAAAGAAAGGGCATGTTTTGTATTGAAATGGTACCTGCAATCGAAATGAAAGGTATTTTTTTGCATTTTGAAGAACTGCAATTTCTTTTTCATAAAAGTAAAGTTAGTGGCACTTTTCACTGTAATCAAAAGGAAATACAAGGTTGAAAGGGCACATAAGGCAGAAAGAAAACTCAAGATTATGGCAATTTCCCACCTCAGGAGGGGCACCTTTTCTCTCACAGGAGGGACACTTTTTCATCTTTTGAAGGATATTTACTGATTTAGGAGATTTTGGGGGCATACACCCTTGCCACCAATGGAAATTTGTATCGACCCGTGTTTTATGAATTTCTGATTGAATGCATGTCATCACTTAAAGGAATTTCACGTATCATATCTCTTAAAGCTGGTATTTCCCTTGTGTCATGCTCGCATGTGATCCTAACGTTTTCACTATTTTACCCAAATCTGGCACAACTGAGTTTTTACGTGTCATTTTCAAAATGCTGCTGCTCGGAAAAGCAGGGGCGGATCTAGCTTTTTTCCAAGGGGGGGTTTGAGGGGCTGAGCTGGGTATTGCGAGGGAGCGTAGCGACCGAGCCCGAGCGAGCGAAGCGAGCGAGGGGGGAGGGTGTGGGAGGGGGGATACCCCCCTCCCACAGTAGGGAGATTTTTCATTTTTAGGGTTGCCAGCTTGCGATTTTAAGCATACTTGCATGCTCTATTTTTTTTTTTTTTTTGGTTTTCCTATGCACATTAAATGTTTACTTGGCAGCCCAAGGGGGGGGGGGGTTTAAACACCCCCCCCCGTAGATCCGCCACTGTAAAGCATGTACAGATGGATGCCATCAAGGTATCATTTAAAAGCATAATACTTCTAGTTTTTGGAAAATAGATAATTATTGTCATAGAGCACATAGTGTGGTCACAATAACCCTTTCTTTTAGTGTTTCGTTTTTTCTGGGACGCAATGTATATATCGAATTCATAAAACCTGGTAGGTCATCAAAACGCTCGTATAAATAGAATCTAAGAAACAATTAAAAGCGTGACCCACCCCTCGGTACGTAATGGAGATGCTTGATTTAGGGACACTTATCTCGAATTCTCACTATGGAAGTGGAAATTACTGTAGGAAAATTTAAGAGTGAAGTTAATGCAAAAAATATGTATATAATAATAATAATAATATTTCGCTTTTATATAGCGCCTAATACATCGGAGATGTCTCTAAGCGCTTTACAGATATATTATTACCCCGGTCATCGGATTCTGGCTTGCCCGCACACAATGTATGCACATTCTCCACTCCCTGGGGAGTATTCCAGCAATGGGCCATGGCGCTCACATTGCTAAGCAAACGACATTAACTTTCGCATCCTACCGGGTACCCATTTAACAGCTGGGTGGAGAGTGGCAAATGTAGATTAACGTCTTGCCAAAGGCAGCGCTGTGTTCATCCTACACTCCTACAGCCTTTTAAAACCCTTCTTCGCGTACGGTTGAATTTTGCAAATAAAAGTAATTATATGTTGATCAGTTGATAGTGTCTTCAATATTTGTAATAGGCAATCATTTTATTGGGCCGTTGCCATCAATTGAACAAATATAGCTCTCTCATGATTCTTGAATACATTTTGAACCAAACACCCTTCACCTACTGCCATTCATAAACGTTCGCTATGGAGAAAGTGAGGATATTATTGGCAGACGTAAGAAATATATAAGGGGAACCAATATCTTAGTTAATCATCAACTCCACTAGATCATAAATGTCGTATCGAGAAGATACAATGGTTTTTTTCATTTCAACGATGTAGTTCGCAAAAATTAATCAAATTCAGTTTACAATGCCTTAAAATGCTGACTTCTCTGCTTCGTACTCCATACGGCATGTACGGCAAACCGACGGGATCATCATTCATGTAAACCTCTCTTTGTCGCGAATGAAACATTTTATTTGTATATTTTGCACCTTAACAGGCTCTGTATTCATTCGAAAAGAGCACAATCTGCGTCCACTGTTGGAAGCATCACGCAACGAATCCTCATCCACAGATGCTGAACAGGATCTGACGAGAACAAGCTCAGAAGCAGAAGTTGACATGGTCATCGAATCACCATGGAAAATTACTCGTCGATTTTAACGCACATTAACGAACCACTGCCACCTGGGTATTACAGAGTGAATAACTTCTTTGCCATCACTTGGTCGTTTGTATCAGTTATTGGCATCTCAGGAAATGTCATCAACCTTGTGATTCTTCCCAAAGTACAGGCTGCGGGAGGGACAAAAGTTTTCCTGACGGCTCTCTCACTTGCAGATCTGTTGACTGCAACCTGCTTGATCACCTCGGTAATTGTGTCTAGATTAGGCTGGGCGGAGAGCTCTGCTTGGGACACTGTCTCCAAATCCTGCTTCATAATAGGGACTTGGGCCTCAGGAACAAGTGCAGGTTTCATATTTCTAGTAAATCTCGATCGCTTTTTGCATGTGGTTCGACCTTATAAATACCATGAAATCATTAATGAGAAGAGGGCTTTACTGAGTTCAGTAGCAGTCGCCATCGCACTCCTAGCCCTCGGGCTCTTCTTTGTCAGTCAAACAGAAAAATCGTTTGACCAGTTCACCTTTCACAGCAGAAATGTTATATACATGCTTGACATACATGTAAAAATATATTTAATCATGTCCATCGCCATATGGCCCCTTGAAGTTCTCGTCTTGATAATGTACGCCCGAATATTTTGCATCGTGCGAAAACATGCGTCCAAAATATCGGCTCAGGAGAACGCTGCGCTTCGACTCGAAACCCTCAGCTCCACAATCGACACAGCAAATGTATCCGAACCTGTCCAAGACTGCAGCCCGAAGACATGTAATGTTGACCCTTCTACATTTCCCACACCCACCTTAGACACTAACGCGTTGGCTTCTCGAATAAATGACGAAAATCCGCTCCGAAGGAAAGACCTGCGTCAGCATGGTAAATTCCGCAAGTTTAAAAAACAAATGAAGCTTCCGCATCACAATTTCCGGAACGTCCGCACCACATGTTTAGTTACGGGCTTCTACTTATTGGAATGGCTGCCATTTACCATTGTAGTCGCAACCTCGGTGTTTTCTGGAACGCTCCCAGGTGAGGTTATCCTCCTCGTCACATACACATTGGGGAAATTAAATTGCTGTGTCAACTGTTTTGTGTACATGTCCTCGCTATCAGACTTCAAGACGGCCCTTCGACGTTTGTTTCGCTTCAGATAGTACTTGACACTTTTTTAAATCTAAAACTTGAAATAGTGTCAGGAGAAAATGTAGACCTTAGGCCTCTTGTATAAAGGACTGTTTTTAACTAGAGTACAAAATCAAACGTCACTTGACTTTTTATCGGTAAGATTCGCGTATAATTTAGGACTTCCGTGTCAGAAGCGATTAATCGCTACTTTAAGATCCGCATGTGACCTTCCGTTTATACTTTGCCTGCCACATTCCTCTCGTTTTGGTAATATACTATATATGTTTATATTATTTTTCTCGTTTACAAATGAATGGGCCAAGAATAAAATGATGATTTCTTCGTTGCGTCTGAGAGGTTACAAGTTTCCAAGTGTTCGGAGTACATTTAGTTACGTCCAAAAAACCTAAAATTGTTCGGAAGTAACAACTAAAACCCTCATCAGAGCCAGGACCGATACTGACTTTGCACTTTTACCAAACATTGGCCGAGCACTGACGATAGAGGGATGTATACAAGTACGTGTTTTGCAATGGGAAAATTACTCGATGATAGGCCTACCATCAACACAAAATGCCACTTGAGGAATGTTATTTCAAGATTATCTTTATACTTTTCATATTAGATGACAAATTAATGAAACAACCGTGTTATGCATAGTAAAATAATATATTGATAAAATTGCAAAAGGAAAAAAAAATTGTTCCGGCATGAGAGAACAAGTGGTGGTATATTGAGTGTATGTGCATGACAGTGCTTGAACAATAGCGTTAAAACATTATTGTGGTGATAGTAGAAAGTATTCGTTTTTGACCAAGACCAATAATAAGACTTACAGGGAAGCTTGAGCTCTGGGAAAGGTAAAAATAATTTGTGAGCTTCCTGATTCATTTTATGTTCGTTTGGAAGATTATCATAGTAGATAAGTCCCCTGAAAAGGATTGTTCTTCAAAATGCCCTCACATTCAAAATATGACAAGAAACAGCTAAAATGTTCGGGCCGAACATTTGTGTGCAGTCCCATATGAACATTTCTGTGTGCAGTACATGTGACTCTCAGCAGGACTGAGTCAATTTCTCATCATTTTGGTGATTCCAAAACCTTACAGCATACACTAATTGTTATGTGCTATATAATCAACCTTTCCCAATTGCTTTGAGGCAGTTTCTTTCACAATTCAATCACATGACCAGAGCTCAACTTTATCTTACAGTACAAGATCCAAAGGGTTTAATGTACCATACATTTCAAAAGGAAAAACCCAAATCTTTTTTTGTTATCTAACCTCGAAAACGGGGAACATATAAGCTCACAAATTTTTTAAATTCTGGGCATAAGTTCACAATCATGATTTTAAAAGTTTGCAACAACATTACCGCAGGCTAAATAAGCTCTCTTTTGCATTCTATGAAACGGAATGAAAATGGCCATCCTTACTTTGCCGATGGTCTGATTTCAGTAAAGATATTTAATTGTTGCTGTATATATGCTTATAATGTATTCTATGAAAATGAAGTGCATTTGTTTACCTTCTATATAATTTCTTGTCAAGATATGACAATACAGATTGACTATACTCAACATAAGTCTTGATTATTTTGTTTGACATGAAATAAAATTATATCAAATACAAAATTATCATTGATCTCCATTTCATTTTTGCATTTTCTTGTGCTTGTGGAAAAATTAGTGGAAGGAGACTTCCTTTTTTAAGATGTTGGAAATGTTTGTTGTTGTTGTTAATTGGGTTTTACAGACGTGTATCAATCAAATATGATTATTTACGTCTGGGACCGACCTTTGACGTCACTATCCCAAAGACGTGACTGAGATTCGAACCTGGGTCCGATCAGAGTCAGTATGTAGGCGAATGCAGCGAGTTGACCGTAGACGTTACCACTAGACCAACTCCTGATCCCCTGAGGAAAGAAAATAATGCGCTTTACAGCAACAGAAAGCGCACTGAATAATACAGTGAGAGAAAGAAAGAGAGAGAGAGAGAGCGATAGAGAGTGAGAGAGAGATGAAGAGAAAGAATGTATGAAAAAAGATGATTTGAGCCTAAGGAGAAATAGACATACAATTTTTAAAAAAGAAGAGATAAAGCGATATACATTATTAGATTGTTGAAACGGTGATGCCCTAGGCATGCTATAGGAGTAATATTGTCCGGGAAGTTATCGTTGTATGGATAGTTGTCAAGTGAGATTTACCGTAGGGGTAGCTGTCCGAAAGTAATCATTTTAATAGTCAGGTTCACACGAAGGGAGTTAAACTTAAGTTTCTCGCGTAATTTCACAACTTCAAGTTATCTTGTGGTTTCAGACCGTATGAACGGACTCGTAATTTCGGAACTTTAAGTTTACCTGTAGTTCTAGAACTACAAGCAAGCTTGTAGTTAAAGGTCCTGTAGAGTTTTGGTAAGCCCTCAAAAACTGTTCGTCAGATTTCTTCAATTTTTGTTGATAAATAGCAAGATACCAGCAATACTAATACACTGTGAAGATTTCACCTCCTAAAGTTTAATATTAAACAAATAAGAGGCAAAAACTAATTTATGTGCCGGGACAGGCACGTAAAATCCCAACAAAGGCAGCATGTGCTATACACCACTAGCGTAGCGGAGGTGGGGGGGGGGGGGGGGGCAGGAGGGGGCAGACTGACAACTTTTTCCCCCATTATTTTTTTTTTTTGGGGGGGGAATTATGGAGGAAAACTGAACCCCCTAAAATCTGAGGACCCCCCACGGAGTGACTTTTGGATGGCTAGCAAAAAAAAAAAAAAAATTGCCTACCCCCGCCCCCCCCCCCCCCCACTGAGCGACCTGTTTTGAGGTCTGGGGGGAAAAATATAATTGTCATACCCCCCCCCCCCCCCCCCCCCCCCACCCCCATCCCCCACTGAGCGAGTTTTGGAGGGCTGGTGAGAAGAAAAAAAATACGGGTCTCCCTCCAAGCAGAATTTGACAATTGACAAAATTTGCCCCCCTTGTAAAAAATCTTGGCTACGCCACTGCTATACTGTACACACACGTGTAAAACCAATGAGCTACACAGTGATACACATGCTGTCTCTATGCGAAGCCCCAAGATTGCTGTGCGGGGAGCCGTCGGGGTGGAAGGGTCCTAGAATAATGGCAGTGATCGAGCATTCCTGACAGATATCTACACTGAAATTCACCAGAAATCATAGATGGAATATCAAATGATCTCTTACAGACATCTTTTGATACATGAAGGAGAACAACATGAAACTATATTTCACATGTTTCTTTCCAATTTCCTTTTTGCGACCAATACTGTACATGAGCTTTAACGCCGATATCACGACCATCGGGGTCTTCCGTCGTTGTTATCGACCGTGTTGATCAGATCAACTTTAGCAAACTCATTGTTAACGATGACCTCGATCTGTTCATGTTAAACGAGGATAGCTCGACTTGCAATCTCGCTATCCTCGATCTGTTCATGTTAAACGAGGATAGCTCGACTTGCAATCTCAGAACAACGAGCGTCGTTGTTTCGGGCCCGTGTGAACCCTTTTCGTCAGCAGCTTCGCTGGGGGGGGGGGGGGGGTCACACCCTCACACAAAATTGCTGTCGGCGAATGAGCCGCAAAAACAAAAAGAAGAGAAGGAAAGGAAAAGGGAAGGAAAAGAAAAAAAAAAGGAAAAACATTTTTTTTTAACACTGAAAAGTTAATATTCGGGCAAAAGTCGTCTCCCATGGGCAAAGAGCTGCAGACCCACTCCCCCTCCTCGAGAATTTTCAAACTTCAGATATTCGGGAAACCACCACTTCTTATTCGAACAGCGAGGTGCTAGAATATATCCACATAATCATTTGAGCAACAAGATTCCCAGATATAGTAACTTCGGTATGCATAGTATGTTACTTCTGTAAATTGTCACTCCGGAAAGTTTTTAGAAAAAATTGTACGCTCGCTTCGCTCGCTCGCAAAAATTTAAAAAATTGAAAAGTTTAAATTCTGGAAAAAGGCGTCACCCTTCGGCAATGGGCTGCAATACCCCCCCCCCCCCCCCCCGAGGATTTTCAAAGTTCCGATATTCGGGCAACCTCTTCATATTCGGGCAGTGAGGTGCCAGAATACCCACATATTTGGGCAGCGAAGTTCCCAAATAATTCATTATGTAACTTCTGTACATTTTCACTACGATTTTTTTTCTCAAAATTTAGAAATTGAAAAGTTAATATTCGGGCGAAAGGCGTTATCCCCCCCCCCCCCCCTCCCTCCCCTTGCCAAAATGGGCCAGTATGATCAAGATCTCTACATCTGCGATTTTCTTTTATTATTATTTGTGGGAAAGAGAGATTAGGGTGCAGCATTTTGTCGCAAAATTTGGGTGTCACACGCTAAAAATTTGTTGGCAAATTTGGGTGTCACAACCCCCCCCCCCCATTCAAAATGTTCTAGCGACGCCCCTGCTTTTCGTTGTTAGTGAGTCTTTGTTTCTTTAACTTAAAATTTCGAAATCACGAGTCCCGTATGAACGTAGCTGTCTTCAGAATAGTTATTTTAGGAGTAATTTTTCTTGGGGTATTAAATATCAGGGAATAACTCTCCTAGGGGTAGGTGTCTGGTAATATATTGTTACTTTAAAAATAAATATTAAATATAATCTATGAAATGGTAAATCTGAAATCTAAATTGTCCTAGGTATTCTTATCCTCGGAGTAATTGTCCTAAAGGTTGTCTTTTGGATACTTGTTCGTATGTGGCAGTCTGGGTTAGTTGTCCAACACTGTTTTCTTTTGTCACAATCGTGCCAGCTGTGGTTGACCATAAGAATACATCTTTTTTTTAATACTCTTTCTCACTTTACCTCTAATCCCTTTTCTATCTTCAATCTCCCTTTTGTTGATTTATAGCAGGGTATACTTATCAGAATGGTCCTTTACCTATATAGTAATCTCTCATTTGCTCTAAACATGTAGCTTTACCATGGTTTATTTCATGGAGTCCAAAGTACACCAATCGACCAGTCCTTATTTGTTTAAAGGCGAATGACAACAGACCAGCCAGGGCAAAGCAAAGTGTAAAGCAAAGCAAAGCGCTATACACTGACAGGGAGAAACCTAAGAAATTCCGGTCAGGTTGTTCCATTTATTATTTGCAGTCGGTTAAGTTGAGAAAAATAACCAGTTTACCAATGTATTCGAATTCACCTTCACATACCCTTTATACCGAACTATTATGACGTATACCAATTTAAGACTGTCTACATGGTCAAAGCCTTCAGTATAATTATAAAAAAGTGCTAAGCATAGAAATTTGTGTTTGTGATCTGTACACTCCATCAGAAAATGATGTTCTGTTTTGTTTTTTGTTTTGTTTTTTGTTTTGTTTTTTGTTTTGTTTTCTTGGTTTTTTTTACGTTACCGTACCTTGAACCTTCCTGTGCCATGCACAGATGCATAGCAATGTGCTTATCAGTTTCCTGTACATACATGTATATCGATCTTTAACCCTTTCAGGACAGGAATTATTTAAGGGCTAAATTGATCACATTATGATCTTCAATTTGGCAACAATAATATTTTTCTTTTAGTGCTACATGGTTCTAATAAGGTGTAATGTCTTTGAAAATAATACACATGGTTAGGAATGTTGTCGAAAAGTTGAAAAAATTGCCAATTTTGATAAAAAATAAGGATTTTGAATCTCTCAATGTGTTGCCAATTTAAGGATTTTAAAACTTATTCTCCTACTCAAAATTCCTGGCATCAAACGCAATATGGTAATGCAACAAAAATGGACATAGTGCGCGCAGAAATTTTTGCTCTTTCTACTCATGTATCTGGTATATTTTTTAGAGCTCTAAATAAAAAGTTATTGAGCCAAACCACAAAATGTGGTCAATTGTCTTGAAAGGGTTAATTTGCCACGCGACGAGTCGTCAGTCGAAACCTATCTAGTCACACGCAATTTACTCGGTGTTGTGGGAATCCCAGATTGCGTGCATGATATGTATAGAACGTGTTGCCAATTGCCAATCAAATGACGATGTGGCTGAATAAAGCAAAAGAAACCTGACCTGTTACCAACGCAGCTTGTAGCGTTCAACATTTCCGTCATTAGCTTTACAATTTCACTTACCGAGGGACTATCATCATAGTCGTTAGATTAGACACCGTTATTACAAGTCAGCCAGTCAGTGATTGTTCAGTGTTAGGTAAGTATCAATTAAACCAGCTCTTTTTTTCCCTACATGAATATTGGAAGGAATATTAATCAAGGGATTGTAATGCGTTGTTAATTTTTCATGAACCTCGAATAAGAAAGAAAAAATAACATAATTTACTTGTAGATACCAGCTTTTCTGCCTACTTGACCGGAATAACCAGTTCTTAATTAGTTCATGGTACAAATGACCCTGAAAATTTGTAAGCGCACGCGCATTTGTTTCGGTGGACGCGCTACTTGTTTAAAGGCCAACGCACACCTTACGATCGGTTTGCGATCCGATTTGTGAAATAAATCGCTATGGCATTAAATATTGGCATTTTAACAAATGAAATTTACCCTCTTCAGGTTCTGAAAAGTAATATTAATACTAAATATAGGGTTTTCATTAGCTGTCAGCTTTCTACAGGGAATAAGGGCAAAATTAGTTTCAAATCGTAGGCAGTCGTACGATTTTTGTGACGTCACTACGACTCGGAGCCGCTTTTGCCATTCCACCGACTAGAAAACTCGGCAAAGGCCGTATTATCGATATTACTATCTGTATGGCTATTCAGACCCTCAATCAAAAACATGTTTCGTTTTTAAATGATTTGTCAAAAGATATTACATTTTCTTCTGAAATCGGATCGCAGACCGATCGTAAGGTGTGCGGTGGCCTTAACATGTAAAATCATATGGGTGCGCGCATATTGGTGCGTACAAAATGACAGCGCATAAAGGTCAATTGTATTGGTAACAAATGACCTTTATCTTCACTTCTGCTCAAATTGTAATTACAAACTGGCTTATTTATAACAACGCTAAGTTCAGGAAATTACTAGCAACTGGATGTGTCATGATTAGTTACCAGAAATGTCAATATTTTCTGATACACCTAAACATCTACTTTGACGTGTAGGCTATTCCACTTCACATTGTGTAAAGAAGGCATGCTGATATACAAAACCAGTATGATCATGAATGTCTTCATGTCATAAATGAGAAGTACGTGAGGCAAATTCTATATCGTCTCCTGGTGACCGGGCGTACCAGTTATTGTAAATGTTCATGTAAATTCATAATTCTTTTGTTTTTATATTACTGTGCACATGGCGCTGCTCCTCAGTACAATATGAGTTTGATAAGTCATTATATTCCGTCTAGATCATTACATTATCAAACACTCTGGATTACTTGCTCTTTCTGGTGGAGGAGAGAGCCTAATTTCCTCATGCTGGGCCTTTGCTATCAAATACTCTCCCTCGAGAGATTAGAAATAGTAAATCAGTTGAAGTGTACGGAAGCGTTAAAGTGTCATTCTACTTGACGACATGACAAGATATGTCATATTGTCAAGTCGACTTAATATCCATATCATGTCGACATGTAAAGATATTTAACTTACCATGTCGCCATCTCAACTTTTATTAGTCGCCAAGATGATATATACTATTTTTAGGAAGTCGACTTGGCGAAATGATTTATGTCACCATGACAACATGAACTTTTTGTGAAGTCAACTTGGCAAGATAATTTATTCAGCCATGTCCACTAATAAAAGTTGGTATAAAGTCGATGTGGTAAGTTAAATAACTTTACATGTCGACATGATATGGATATTGAGTCGACTTGACCCGATGAAATATCTCGTCATGTCGTCAAGTAGCATTGCACTTTAAACGCTTCCGTAGAAGTGTTTAAGCATAATCTAAAAACGTATCTGTTTAATTTGGCCTATAATTAATTGCTTCTATTTTTTTTCCTTTTTAACTTAGTGCGCCTTGAGCTTTTGAGTTCAAGTGGATTTGGCACCTTACAAATCTTATATATATTATTATCATTTACTATCAAATGTACTCTTCTCTGCTGCATTTAATTCTTTATACCTCTCCTTCCGCGCGCGCTCTCTCTCTCTTATTGTAATTGATACTGCCTCGAATATTTTCTCAATTTATTTCTTTCTCTTCTTGTTTCTATTTCCTACTGTTTTGCTTTGCTTACTAGCTTGCTTGCCAGTTGTCTTGTCTGTTCCAGACATTGGCGATCATGGCTCTCCATCTAATTCTGTCTCTGGTTATAGGTAACATGCTGGCACTATTATAACCAGTCAGCCTTTTGAACGTGTCCGTGTATTTTATACGCTGTGTCCATCTTATTCTCTTTCCCTTTCATTTCATTGGGAGAATTGAATCAAAGTGTACAAATCACCTGAAAAAATAATTTGTGTACAGCTAGAAAGTATAAAATCAACTTCAAAGACTTTGTCTGGTATTCTATAGGTAAACAGTTATTGAGTATTCTATAGGTAAACAGTTATTGAGTATTCTATAGGTAATCAGTTATTGAGTATGAAGGAATAAAGAATAACATGAAAATGCTCGCGCGGAACCGAACTCCGAGTTTTGTTCCGCGCGAGCCTTTATCTTTTCGAGCACCTACGGGTCCGTCGAGTAGTCTACTCACGAGTAGCTTTTACGCTTATAGAGGTTGTAATTAAAATTGCAAAATATCTTTATAGAATTAATATTTGAAGCCCATACTTTGAATATAGAATTACGACATGAAACCTCTAACATACAGAGCAAAATTATTCTTGGTCATTGGTACCCTTTAAGTCGGGTCTACGACACATGCTGCTCCGGCGACAGTTGATCATCCCAGGTCAATTTCCCAATCTAGCCGAGTTTCTACTTCAACCCTGGAGTGAACACTATATACCTTACCTTATCAGGACCCCATTTCATAAAGCTTTTTATCAATAGTGGAGTGAACACTATATACCTTACCTTATCAGGACCCCATTTCATAAAGCTTTTTATCAATAACAAGTTGCAATAACATAAGCTACTGAAATCCTTGAATTTGATTAGCTGAGAGCAAATTTGTCATAAAATGTGGCAGTTGTTACTGTTACAAGTTTTAAGAAACAGGGCCCTAAACCCTAAACCCTACCTAAAATCCAGTTGAAACCCTAACCGAAACCCTGTATCTTTGACAAAATCCTGAAGCAAATGTCGCCGGAGTATATGTAGGATCACCGACGTCCCACGTCCCCACCTGGAATGAGGCCGGAACTTCAGAAATAGTGCCATACTCGTCTCGTAAGACGGCAAAAATGGGAGAGACGAGTGACATGGTTACTCTTTCGTGTCTGTCTCAATCCCTCACAATACCTCCTCATGATTATTTCCCTGTCCTTTAAAAAAAAAAAAACTTTTAGTATCAACCTATTGACAAAGGGAACCGGGCAGTTCCTGTATTGAATTCAGAGGAATGCGGTAGTTCAGTACTCAACTGGTTAGATTACAATGTTTACACGTCCAGTTGGGTTCTGTACAGCTTTCCCGTTTCCCTTCAGTAGCAAAATATTACTTATTCAGTACATGAAATACATGATCTTGAAACAATCATATGTTTCGTTTTTAAACGAAACCCATGCAAGTTGACACGTCCGAAGATATAAGGCCTAAATGTTAACACTTATGATATTTACTTGGTTATTTACTTCATTATTACCAGTTAGTGAACTGTCGCATGTAACATCTGTGTTTGATAGGTCTATTCTCTATGATATATATGTTTTCGTTGTTATTTTCTTTTTGTGTGGGGGTATTTCAGTCATATCTGGAAATTGGGAAGGAAACACGATTTTTGTTAAAAGTTGTAAATTTTCTGTTATTTTTGCTACAGTGTCCCTTTAGCTCATGAACTATGGCATGTATGGAGGATGCAACAACTCCAAGAATTGAAGGAACTTTCAAGTGCTGTCTAAAGCCTGGAATGAATCGTCCACATGATGTCATTTGTCATCAAGGTCAATACATCGTCACAGATACATTTTACAACCGGGTCATAGCAATGAATCCTGCTGACGGTTCCTCTGACGTTCTTTGTGAGAAGAAGCAAGGATCACTTTCATCAAACATGAGGCCTTACGGTATCGTCGCGCTGTCGGACTCGAAACAAGACTTTCTCTTCACTGATACAGCAAACCGATGTATTCTGCGATATGTAGATGACTCCTGCAGGGTATGGAGCGAGGCAAAACTCCCTCAGAAAGGACGTCCGACGGGAATAACGGTTAACTCAACCGGTCAGGTCTATGTCGCTGACTGTGAAAACCGTTGTATACGGGTCTATAACGAAAATGGTAGATACTGCCGTTCTTTCGGATCGGACCAGCTCCAGTCTCCTTGGTTCCTGAAATTCAACTCGGAAGGGCACCTCTTCATAACGGACAACCAAGCAGGCATCAAGGTTTTCACTAAGGACTGCCAGTACGTCAAGAAATTGATGGTACGTTCTGAAAACAGGTCCTGGACTTGCCGCGGTATTGAAATCGACCAGTATGATAATATATTCGTCACCGCAAGGACCACACGCTCCCTTCGTCTTCTCAGCAGAGAAACAGTTGTGGTATTTGATCGAAACCATAGGGTGATCTCAAGGCTTGGAGGTTTGATGCAATTCAACTTTGTACGAGGTGTTTGCTGTGACTACGAGAATAATCAGCTTGTCGTTGTGGATGGGGAATGGCATCGGCTTCAGCTGTACAAGCTATATGACCAACAACCACACATGGATCGTACCAAGTCGGCTACCACGCATCCGTTGACTTCTTCAGAAAAATCGAAGGATGATGAAGGTTCAAGAGACAGTGATGATTGTGAGAGCGGTGTTGGTGAAGATTTCGTAATATTAAGCTGGAGCCTTTTAGATGACCAGGATGGCAATGACCAGGATGATGATGATGATGATGATGACCCCCAAACATGTGTGGATGATTATGACTACGACTACAGTCATCTGGAACTGTTTCAAGAGCAGAACTATAACATCGCTTCAACAAGTTTGCATTCTGAAACTGGGGAGTAATTTTTAAAAATAAATAAACTACTCCATGTATAAACAAATGACAGGAATAAAAGTGGTTGTTACTTGCTTGATCTACTTGATCAGGGTGGCGGCAGGAGTCGGAGGGGGACAGTGACAGTTGTAATTCGGGATAGCCGATATAATTATATGAGCTGGATGGCCGAATCCGTCTCTGAATGTCATTTGATCATCAAAAATTGGTAAAGAGATGAAACTTTTAAATCCCGAAATATACAATTATGGGCTTTTTTAGAGGAAGCCCACCTTTCCCATGTATATTAAATCAGTTTCAATTAGAGTATAAAAATGAGAAAAATTGATAAGGGAATAAGTCTGATGAAAATCCTAATGAGGATGAGAAAATCTAGACTTTAATCGAATGAATATAACTTGATAACGCGATTTCTTTTGCAAGCTGCTCATTAATTGTTTTGTACTAAGAATTATTTAAAATATGCCTTTTCTTCTGGAGAAAGGAATGTAGGTATTGATAGATGGCTGTGTAAAACCATGCAAAAGCAATAATGTATCTAAAGCACAGTAATGAAGAAATGTTTTCATTGAGAGAAAAAAAATTCTAATAAGAACAAATAGAGAGATACTCGCGAGGATGATCACAGAGTTGCTTATTTGTGTTGGATCGATAAAAACATGAAAACTTAATGAATTTTAAACCCTTTTTCAGATTTCTCTCAAACTTTTACCAATCTTTACATGCTTATGCACATGTATCCGATTACTTCCTGGTATTAATAAGGTATTTAAATACAGTATACGTCATAAGTGAAAGTAAAACCAAACTGGAGATTCGTAATACGAGTCTCCAGTCTCTCAGAAGAAGTATTTCCTGGTTCAGTTGATCACATGTCAAGTGTAATAATTGTGTTGGTATAAAATAATATTGTTCTCTCGTACTCCAATTCTACTGCTATTTGACATAAATAACTGATACAATTTTAATTTGAAAGTAACATTTTACTTTTTTTCCCAATCGATTTCGCATGTTAGAAAACAATTAAATAATATGCAGAGAATATAAAGGGTATATATACATGATATATATATATATATATATATAAGCATGGTGTTCCCTGTGCCTCAGTGTGTGTGTGTGTGTGTGTGTGTGTGTATCCCTCTCTCTCTCATTCTTGTAGATATAGTTCTCCATTTGTCCCTCTAGTTGTCTATCTCTCCCTCTATCTCCCTCTCTCTGATTACCATCCTCTTATCTCTCTTTTCTTTTCTGTCTAAATTTCTCCCCTCTCTGTCTCTCTTTCTTATTCTCCCTTTTACATGTGCTTTCATCTCGGAACTGTCCTCGTCAACTGATGAACTTTTTTGTCCAACTTTTTTCATTTTTTTCTTCTCTCTCTGTTTCTCAATGGTTGATGGCTATTTCAATTGTGAATTAATTGTAGGCAGCCTTGTACAAAACGTGTATTACCAACCATTAGCGTCAAATAAGACCAACAATGTCCTGCCATTTCCCCTTCATATTCTGAATACATTATTTCATTAATATAGACGGTGTTGCAAGTTTTAGATTTGCTCCATTCTCATCTCATTGTAAGCACAAACTCTTCTTAAATGCACTCAGATGCATGTGTAAATGTATAAACAAATAAACAGTGTAAGAGCAATCAATTCATACAAAATAATAAACATTTATTTCATTTATTCTCCTTAGTCCATTTTTTTCCTTGTAAAACTTTTCCCACGTGGACATTGGTGCATCCATGAGTATTGTAAAATAAAGGTAATTTGCATTGTGCGTCGATAATTTTTTAGATATAATTATACCCTGTCGAATGTAAATAAATATACATGTATGTCGAAATTACAAATCAATAGGAAATTAAATCCATGTTTATGGTTATCATATATTCATGATATGTACATGTTTAACAATACCCGTAATTCGTCTTAATCATTATATATGTAAAAATGAATAATTTGCCGTTAATAACAGACCAAATAATAATTATATTCATTAAAAAAATGATTGTTTAACTATAATATTTAGAATTTTTCACATAATATTTTATGAATGTTTTCTTTTCACTCGTTATCCTATTGTACATGATACAGCTGATAAAACGTTAAATCGTAATGTGGGAAGATTTCACTTTTGAGATTTTTATGTTTTCAATATAAAATGGATATGACAGAACGTACAACGGTGGTTTTATCAATCGTTTTAAATGATTGTGTAGAAGGGGTCTGATATTCAAACAAGAATAGTCATAAGAATGATAATGCAAATGATAATGACTTATCCCTACACGTATTAACAGACAAAAATAAAAGGGACTATACGAATTATACATCAAATACATAATGATTTAAATGTGTCCAGTATACTTTAGAGGTTGATAGCGTGTTTCATAGATTATTGTATACACATCTTCCTACTACCCATGGTTAGCGATGTCGAAAAAACTTTGTAAAGACCTATTCTTTGAATGAAAAGAAAAAAAACTACCACCTTTTTTCATACTATTAGCAATTACTTAATTTATATTTAAAAGGCAACTTACCATTAATTTTATGATTTTACTGCTTTATGCCAAAATTGTACACAGTAACGATACATGCATGGAATGCTTTGACTTTTAAAGAATGCACGTCATTAAATAAAATGTATATGAATAGATCGTCTTTTTCGCTTAATATATAATAATTTTCTTGATGTATTTCTTTGAAAACATAATCATGATTACATCTGATGTTCTATATAAAAGGCACATTCAAAAACAATTTTTAGTCTACAAAATATTTGAATATTGAATAAAACATGATTGTAGATATTAAGAGAAACTTATATTTATTCCTAAAGTATAAACTAAATTGCAACATTATAGTAAATCAAACTTGGACTGAAGTTCTTTTACCAAATTCGCCTTTTCTTTCTCTGGCAGAAAACAGGATTTAGCAGCATTCAGCGTCTGTGAAAGACACGGCAAAAATATAAGTTGAAAAAATAGGGTTGAGTGCAATTTTGCGAAGAATTTAGGCCAATCAGACCCCTACCCATTCCAGAATAATTGTCTATGTTTAACCACTCTCTCTCTCTTTTAAAAACACACATCCCCTCCTCCCTCCCCCTTTCTGTTACCCCATCTTTCTCTCTCTTCTAATAATTATTCTCTAGTTTCCTCGTTCTTCGTGTATGTCTCTCCGGATCCTCCAATGTGTTCTATCTCTACCGTTGTCTCTGTGTGGGTTTGAGCGGGACGGTGTGTGTGTGTGTGTGTGTGTGTGTGTGCTCCTTTCTCTGTATCTCTCTCTCTCTCTCTCTCTCTCTCTCGTTCTGTTATCATTAACTTCACCTACAATATCACTCAACTGTCACTCGCCTGTTTTGTTTTTGTTTTTCTTAATTTTCCTTATTCTTTATTAAGTGTCTGACTGTTTGCCTGCTATGCTCTTTCTATCTCTTTCTTTGCGGCCTCGTGGATGTGTATTTATGGTCCATATGTTTTTTAGTGTTTCATTTCTTTCTCTCTCTCTCTCTCTCTCTTTCTCATTCTCTCTCTCTCTCTCTCTCTCTCTATTTCCCATATCTCTCTGTCACTTCTTTCTCTCTCTCTCTTTAGTCATCAAGGCACATACAGTAGTCGATGTATTTCCTACTCTAGAATTATCCCATTGACGTCAATGATGTGAAACTGATATCACGGGCAATCTGTCATTCTTCGCTCCACATGTGCACACCTTAACTACAAGAAACCTTTCTTTTCTTTAGGAAAAATATAAAGACACGGGAAGAGCATCCCACGAACTGTTATAAGACCAATGAATAGCATTGTGGATTTATTTTTCTTAGCATGAGATTTTTCTCTGGAATAATTAACATTCCAAAATATGCTGCGGGTGTAAATGAAAAATTTAGATGATATTTGTGTAGATGATGATTTTTTAGTATTTGAACCTGTAAATCTAATAGCTGTAACTATTTTCCTTTAGCTATACTTACCTAAAATGATGAAACCGATTAAAATTAACTTACCAAGCTTTCCATTTGGCTATCGGTGAAATCAAAATATGTTTTGGCTAGTTGAAATTCCGACTCCATAGTATTTAATAGTAAGGTTGGATCATCAGTGTTGATACCTATATTAAATCCATCTTTTGCAAATCTGAAAATAAAACAAACCATTACTTATTCATTTCCACAAAATGTCTATTTAAAGTAATATAAGAACAAAAAGTCAGCATCGACACTACCTCTACGTGTATATGTGTTTATTAGCAATAAAAATGTGAAATCTTTTTTTTTTTCCTTGTAGGAATATTTTCGGCAATGTACCTCACCCGGTTTTTACAAAATACAAAATCTTAAAATTCGCCCCCCTGTTTAACACAGTTTAACTTTGTTTGTGTTTGATTTACCGATCTTTAAGAAGTCTCACCTTTTAGCACAATGATCTGATAACTTTCCTTTCCAGGCACCTGTATATATACTTGACGTGGGGCATAATTCAAGATGTATAAAGCGATCCCGTATCATCTATGGGCATAATGATAGGATACGAAAAGGAAATGAAAAACAATATAATAGAGACATCATACTCGTGTTACTCCTGCATTAATTATTATAGTTTACATATTTTGATACTAAATACTTCATTCATATGTATTTATTCGTGTGAGAATAATTCTAAGTGATGTTTGAAATGTAATCGTATCTTCATTATACTGACCATGCTATTAAAGTTATATTTAAAAAAAAAATAAAAATGAATAATGTAATTGCACAAAACAAAGAATTCCTGTTTTCTCTCTACATGTTCCTACAAACATGTTCTTTAATTTATATTGAAAAAAACATTTTAACATTTCTTTCTAAAATACTCATTTAGAAAATCTCTGTATGAATATTCAGATTCATTTCACTCTGAATTTTCCTCTCATACTCTCAGTTCGTCTAAACAAGTAACTCAAATGTATTCATACTGTCAAATGAAAAAAGCTAGGTCTTACGTTATACAATATACATGCACATACTTTGTATATATCAGGATGTTCACATATTTGATATCCATGTCCGATTCGTTCTGCTCCCAGCTGCTCGACTGCAAATCGGACATTCTCTGCTGGGCCGAGTTCGCCGGCGTGGACCGTACGATGTAATCCCAAATCTCCGGCTAGCTATAATGATAAATAGAGGATGCACAACGTATTCTAATTTTCATTTCAACTGTGTTTAAAATTTAAACAATTATCATAATTATGTAGGAAGTGTGTTTGGTGGCTATTCAGGTCTTTTGTATTTTGCGATTGATAATTTTCAGTAGAAAACAAAAATTCTGTTACAGGTTAAAATAAGTTAATTATTGATTTATTCAGTCACCTTTACAAGGAATTTAAGAATGCATCCACAACTACTGTAGACGTTAACAGTTGGTCTGTTTGTTTCTAAGTAGCAGCAAAAATGAAAGCGATTCCAGGGATCCTTTGTGCATGTCTTACATGTAGTGCGCCGGTATAGCTTCGCATCACACATAATCATTACACACATTTCAAAAGTAATTCAGTAACACATTATAGCAGTGGTGGGTTTCGCGGGGGGGGGGGGGGGGGGGGGGGGGGGGGGGCGCACTTCTGGCCCGTTCCCCCCCCCAAGAAAAGCGTACTTTGTGGCCCCCTTTTTTATATTGTGCCCCCTTTTAGAACTAAGACTTGTGCCACCCCCCCCCCCCTTTCTGAGATTTGTGCCCCCCCCCCCTTTTCTTTTAAATCCTAGATCCGGCCCTACATTATAGGCTCAATACTGACTTGGTTTATAAACTCAGAATGCAGACGTTTGAATCTTCTCATAATGCCTAAAATACTATTGAGTGGGTGTGCCTGACTGACCATATCCAGTCGCGGAGAATCCTGAATCTTCTAATGATGACAATTTCATAAAACATGTATGTCAATTCAGTTCAGTGCAAAGTAACCTTTATTTTCTGCCATTCGTTTTCTTCACATTTTACAAAGCAGTCGAGTGATATGTACATACTACTAGTTCGAGACCAAAGTGGCATAAATATGGAGGAAAGAAGCCGCCTGAATCCTTTAAACAATACAATCAGGGGAGCGTTTCATCAAGCATTTTGTCAGTGATTTTTACCGACAAATTTGCTCTCAGCCAATCAGATGCAAGGATTTCAGTAGCTTATAACAGTTGTCGGATAAAAATCACTGACAAAACGCTTGATGAAACGCTCCCCAGATTGTTAAAAAGCTAACAGAAGCAAAGCAAAAGATAAGGATAGAGAGAGAGAAAGAGTGTGAAGGAAGAAACAGAAAGATAAAGAGAAAGAGAGACGAGAGAATTACGGAATTTTTGCAGAACTGCTTATATAAAGGCATGTATCCAAAAACGTATGATGGTCTTACTTTGAAGGCATCTATGTGTTGCTGAGTACAGGGAGCATCTTCGTCACCTGCCATGTCTAATCCGACCACTGTATCGTTCAGGAATTCACGACTCAGTTCCACGACTTCATGGGAAAATTCTATTGGCAAAAAAGAACAAAGCATTCGTAAGAATGATAATAATATGTAGTAGCAAATACAGCACCTTTCAATTAGATATATCGAGATACCATTAATAAATTTAGGTTAGCATAGGAATTAGAATGTGCAGGGTTCATTCAATGTTTCTGAATGGGTATGTGTTCAACCACCTTTTGAATTTTTCGAATGGTCGTGATGATTTCAGATGAGACGGTATATAGCCTGTGTTCCCAATAAAAGCTTTATATTCTTTTGTAAAAGAACCAAACATTGAAGAAATTCCCTTAGCTGTTTGTCGAGAACTCACAGGCCTTCAATGACATGAGTGGGGCAATAGCTATTTTGCTGGTTCCATTTCACTTTATTTTTTCTCTTTTGAATCATTTTGAATTCGTTTTTCTCTAACTGTTTTGTGTAATAAGTTTATTATTATATACTTCACACCATATGTCATGTCTACAAACAGCAAACTCATTAATTGTATGCTTCTATTTTGTGTACTATACAATCAATAATATAAATAAATCACTACAAAAAGTTCACTTTTAATCCATGCAGTGTTTATTTCTAAAGAAAAAAGTATTCTCCGAAAAATATAGTATAGCTAGAATAGACATGAAATGTATATTCACTTTCTTATCAGGAGTGCGTATCCCCGATATTTTTTTTTATATAAAAAATGCAGTATTTTAAATAGACATTTCTTTCCATGGTGGGAATTTTCTAAGATGTATTTAAGGCTTATAGTGTTAATTTTATCGTAGATAATTATGCTGAATTTGTTAAGACGAAAATTAAATTTTTTTTTGCAATCCAAACTTCTTGAATTGGATATGCCAATAACAGATAAATATGATCTTACCTGGGCAGGTTCTTATCAAGCAGAGTATAGTACGACCTTTGACTTTGAAGTCCTCACATCCTCTTCGTATCCCATCATTCACTGCCATCACCACGTCACGTGGTGTCATGACGTCATCTTCATTTACTGCTTTGTCTCGCCCTCTCCTAGCTGAAAACGAGGAAGCCATATAATGGGGACAGTACCGTGCTTCGAAATATACCACTCCCTCCTTTGCCTGATCTTCGCAAAGTTCATACGCTATTTGGCTAATCATTTCTCTGTCTCCTCTGAAAATATGAACAGGATGAAAATAACCATTTGAAAATGGATATCGATTAATCTAAAAACAAAAAAAACTTTTATGATGCAAAGTTAACGATGTGGTCAAACCAACCATTTTAGACAATATCGTTTCCGGTTTTTTAAAATCTCATACAGAGATGTCCAAAATATAAGAGAAAGGCAGAGAGAATGACAGACAGAAAAGAATGACAGAAAGGTGTAGACTTGAAGGAGGGGGGGGGGGGGGAGATGTCTTGCAGTCACATACATTTGTAGGAAAGAATACCCTAATAATATTTGTCTTGGACACCTATATACCTGAAGCTAAATGGAAAAAACAACATTTGTATTAGGTTAGATTTTTTGGAATATCAGTAATACATTATTTTGTCCTTTATACTGAACTTTATGAAAGTACCCTTTCAGACGTCAATATATATTTCAATGTTGGGCACAGTATTTATATATCTATATAAGTATTTATAGTTTAAACCATGCAGCGCTTTTGTTCTACGTTATTTTTTGGAAATAAACTTACGCAATAATTGGAAGGATTCGGTCGAAAGATGAAAGAAAGCTAACCAGGTCACCTTTGGAAGAACACCGTATCGATTCTACAAACTCAGAGAAATTTTTTGCTGGTCCACAGAGTCCTTTCTTTCTGGAATAAAAAACAAGATGTAGAACAGGAAAAAAAGATTTTAGTCATTCTGACACTGAAATAGGAAAAATGGTAATGCATTTTGTCTCCACTTGTATTGCAAGGTAGACAGAGAAGATATCATTTTTGATTTCTTAAGCAATAACATAGTACAAGTCTTCAAGGTGTACTAAAGAACGGATATCACTTATAATTTTTTGCTATACATAAGGTAGATACTATTATTAATTTTTCAATAATCTATTTTTTTTTTAAGTATTTCATCTCTTTACCTACCTATTAGAAGTGTCTATCTATGTATTTATTTACTTATAACAATTGTATATAGGAAGAAAATCAATTAAAACTGATTGTATAATCAATTCTATTATCGCCGTATAGACATGAATACGATTTGTCCTTTGAAGGCATAAATCCTAGTATGCTGCGATATATAATTGTCTTGTCATTCAAACTGGTGGCATCATTCTACTGATTCACGAGAATAAAAACATTTTTCGTCATTCCGTCTCACCTCGCTGCCTGCCATAATGTGCTGTGTCTGACTGCACCATCTAGGTGGATATGAAGTTGTACCTGAAACGAAATAGGAATACAAAGATAGAACAATATTCATCACTCGTCATTAAAATTCAAAAGCTTACAACGTGTTAAAACTCTAACGACTACCCGTCTTCTTCTTTCGTGGGGTTGCCAACTTCTGTCAGAATCAGTCATACGGGAATGCTGGTTGAGAGCCAGTCTACAGTGTCACCATCAACTCAAGTTCTTCTAAGCCTTCACAACCATTGGGAGCCTTGCGGATGCTGCAACTGGAAACTATATGGTCGATGGTTTGAGTTTCGCCACATTCACAGGTGCCAGATGGCTCAGCTCCTATTTCATGGAGGTCATGGTTTGTGTGGCCAACACCCAAGCTGACTACCTGCCAACTGTCTTGAAAAGGTTAGTTAGCCTATCAGATATGGGAGACATCCTTTCCCTCCAGACATCTACAGAGGACACTACAAGAATCAATCACATTTTGAATCCACATTTCTTTTCTGAACTTGGAATGGGAGTAAGCTCCCTTCACGGGAAACGTCTTCCATACATGTTTTATAAAAGTCAACAGCACACACACACACACACACACACACACACACATATATATATATATATATATATATATATATATATATATATATTTCAATTCTCGATGATTAGCCTATGCACCTCCTAAAAAGAAGGTCTTTATAATAATGTTGCGTAAAATTTGGGGGAAAACTTCAGATGCAGTAAAGTTTAGTTAATCAAAGTAGAAGATTTTTCGAACTCCAGAACATTTTTCTTCTTACCCCTCGATTTTACCTTTAATCAACCCCCCCCCCCCCCCCCCCCCAAGGGAGGAAGGAAATCTCGATCCTGAGTTAACATGAAGATCACGTTCGATTCGTCTGGTGTTATAATTGCTTTCAAGTCTTGTACAGAAGAGGCCTAATGCCACAGTCACACCATCAAACCGACACCACACCGACTCCACTACCGATCGATTCTTGGCCATTGGTGGCAATGTAATTTTTGGGGGTTCGGTCTGTTGTTTGTTTGGCGTCGGTCTTGTTGGTGTGACTGCGGTATAATGGCAGATCTATGGTGGGAATACTGCACAGCATAATAAAGAGTACAACGACTACCCTTTATTGGTTTTCTTCTAGCCCTGTTTCAGATGGGACGAAATTAACAGTAGATAGAATTAGTCTGTGAGTTTTCTTCTTTGATGCGTACATTATATTATGGTGTATAAACATGTATTTGTGTATTCCATGACAAACACAACACAATGATGCGCTCTTTAAATGTTTCTTATTAAACACCACCGTGCGCTTCTTGGTGATGAATGCTTGAGGCGCTTGGAATGACACAAGAAGCACCACAACATTCTATAATTACAACCAAAAGGGCACATGTCATACATCCAATGCAGCGCCCTTCTGCCTCTGTAATCAGTTGATGGACGGAATGCAAAGTAATTCCCTACGCAGTGTTTGGAATCAGCTTTCAGTTGACTGGTAAGAAGGCTGATTGATTGTGACAGTTCTCATGCCCCCATTTTTCAAGTTGTGTTCCAGTTGTGTATATATGCAACTTATATTATTTGGAGACATCAAGCGCTTATCAATGTTGTTTGTATGTGGTGTTAAGCAAATACACTCAGTAAAAAAAGTGGACACCCCTTATTGTTCAAAGTTTTCATATAAACTGTCAATAAAATAAAGTATAATATAAAATTAAAGAAAAAATGATACTCACCAACATCAATTAAGATGAAGGTCTGAACTTTCACGCTCGAATTGGCACATTCATTAACCGTTAGAAGGGCTGATTAAGGAAATTGCAAAATAGAGCGAAATTGAATCCCTTGTTTCATATTATTGTTGTTGATTTTTTTAAAAATCTACCGAGTCAGTTATATTTTTGTGCATACTGTTTTCAAAGTTAACTATAGAGATTGACGCATAAAATTAGGCGCCCTTGTGGAGCTATGTAACTCTAATTCATAATTTGAACATTTTTAGCTCAGTATCACTATCAGTATCATGACTATGTGTATATGTAAAAAAAAATCTACACTTGCCCCTTTAATTCAACAAACACTCTATTTCTTCCTCGTTATGCGTGTCTTATACTTAGTGACATATTTTTAGACAACTGTGGTCCATGCACGAACCATCACTAAATTGATCACTTCCACCTGTGTGAGAGATCAGAGTGTGTACGAAGGCGACCCTCAGTGTGGACTAGACAAGGAGTATAAATATTGTATGATAACCTTAACAAGGGGGAGCAAGAAAGGGATAAGGAAGAAACAGGAAGAATGATGTCAACAACAAGACAAAAAAGGGGAAAACGGAGGAAATGGGTTTGTAAAGTAGTCGGGGGAAAAAATTCTCTATAGTTATGATCCTTGAAACAATAACAATAAAAACACGAGGAAGGAAATGAAATTACCTCAAATATTTCAGCTTTTTTCCTACAGTCTAAGGCATTTACTGCTGCTTATTAAAACGTATTGTGAAACCGAATTTTGTGCTGATACTTATTCGTTTATATGGGAGAAGGGATTATACATCAGCTTCCATGCCATGCTGAATACATACATATATATATATATATATATATATATATATATATATATACAAAGTCATCCCTCGAATGTGATTATTAAAATTTTAATACTTGAGCTCAAATAATAAATGTACGCTTTGCAAGAATTGATGTTAGAGGTTAATATGCTAATTGTTTCCATTGGAAGAAATATCTTCTCTCTCTTGTTATAATGCATAATCTACATAATATTTCGTCTATCATACTGAATTCGAGTTCATCAAACTTTAATTTTTAACTGATACATATACTAGTATCTTTATCATTTGTGCGCCTGGTGCATCCAACTGTCGAACCTTATTGGCTTTCAAGTTTGCACCATTTTCCAGTGAACTATTATCTTATTGGTTTAATATTTTCCCTGGTAATCATTTTTAATCTATATGCAGCCTTTTCATATCCATCTACTTTTATATATTCCATCTTTTTATTTTGTATATATTCGATTTAATGATGATTGAAATAAATGATTTTCAATTCAATTTCAAATCAGTTACATTTGTCCTTCCTTTCTCAAGCCTCCCCAAGTCCCAGTGCCGGCCCGCTCTGCATTTTCGACATCAGTTCCATCACCCCAGTCCCTCCCTTGTTTCCACAGCAACTATATAACCATGTACTATGAATACAATATTACGCGCCATTGGCAATCGGACTCGTGCATGTCCTTCCGCGCGGGTGACTTATTTATGAATCACGAACACATTGAGCACTCTGCGGATTCTCGCGCTTCCTTGTAATCCTATTTCCACCATCGCTTTCGGTAGCAGTGCGGTAGCGACTTAGTTTTACCACGCTATGCAGATATCCTGTCCCCATCGAGAGCAAAATATCGCTGTGTAGGCCTATAATAAAGTCTTGTTAAATGTATGCGGTTAAGAAAAAAAAATATTATCCCCCTTTTCACTATAATTATGTAGCTGTAGGTGCATGGTATTAACATATCTGTAATATCCTTACTTTGATTACAAAGAGAAATATAAAAACAAAGATATGAAAAACAAAGAAACTGCGATATTTCATTATTTCACATATGGTTTGCCTCTGCTGTTTCTTACTTTGAGACCACATAACAATAAGTGACTCAAACGTTTGAGAGTAGCAAAAACTGAATATCCAACATTCTAAAAATCGAAAAAAAATGTCCATGTATATCTTGTTAAATTTTCAGATTAAATATAACCCCCCCCCCCCAAAAAAAAAAAAAAAAAAAATCATAAGGTAGCGATTATTTATAAGTGCGACTTAGTATAAGGTCAACTATTTTAAAAGGCATACCAGCAAATATTATATACAGGCCTCTATATTCGAATATGCCATTACAAGGGTAACACGATATCATACAGAAACTCTCTCACGCAAATAACATACCGTATATCATGCAAACAGTATATGTATCTTTAAAATTAATGTAGATCATCTTAATAACTACACAATGTGTGTATACAAGTCCAATAAAGAACTACAATGTAGAACCGTATTGCTCAAATACACCAAATATATTAGTAAAGATAAACTACATGACTTGCATCATTAAGCATGACAATCCCTCAGAATCAAATATTTTATTTTGCTGTATCTTGGATGTATATATCCATGTGTTTACGCGTGTAGGCCTATGTGCCTGGATATTGTTTATACAGAATAACGGTAAAGCTCATTGCACAATTAATAATTACGCAATAGGCATAAATACTAAACGTACACTGAATGAGACAAGCCGCGATGGTTTGCTAAATACCTTTTATGAAGCAATCTACTTACCTTCGGAAATGAACGTAATGCATTGATAACATTCCCTGTGTCATCCTTTGTGATCGTTCCATGATGTCGTCTGCAGATGTAGCTCATGATGTTCATTGCGAGACCATTACTACGGGAGCAAATCCCAGCAGCCGATAATGGCGACATAATGACTCTGAAATTTATACCTCCCGCCATAACGTGAGAAGCACCTCCGATCCGCAGTGTGAAGTGCTACCTGCGAATGTGTGCGTGTGTGTAGAGGTGAGTGTTTAGTACACAAGAAATGTACAAATTGAATGGGATATTGATCTTCCGTTAAAGCATGTCAAATACGGCTTCCTGACCGCCAGAAGACTTGCGTGTATGCTTTCTTTGAGCAATCTTATCTCACCGTCCACTGACAATTAGGGAGGCGAACTCGGCATGGAAATAGAGATAGAGAGAAGGGATAAAGAAAGAGAGAGAGAAAAAGAAAGAGAGAATGGGAAGAGATAAAGAGAGAGATACAAGATAAGAAGAAGAAGAAGAAGAGGGAGAGAGAGAGAGAGAGAGGGGGGGGGGGGGGGGAATAAAGAAAATTTATAGAAGACTTGTCAGACAAGATGTCACTCTGTTATGACATGTATGGAGAAGCGTTACGTTTAGGCATTCCGCATAATGTAAGCCGGAGTATGTAATGTGTCAATTGATATGATCATTCTACATAGATATAGGCATATATCTTTGACCACTATCCGGTCTCCCTTCCGATCTCTCTCTCTCTCTCTCTCTCTCTCTTTCCTTTTCTCTTTATATCTCACACACTGTCTCATCCCTCATCCTCTCCCATCCTCTCTCTCCTTTCTTACTCTCACTCACTATTCTGTTTGTCTCTTTTTCTGAGATCCCCATTTTATTTTATTTTCACATCTTCATTTATATTTCCAAATAAGAAATATTGCTGCATCAATTAAGTATTACAAAATAAGTTGATTAAGTCTTTTCTTTTACCTGTTCTATTGTATCGTTTTAACAATGATTTTTCTAAAGCTGCATTATTAAACTAGCTTTATGAAAAAACATCAACTTAAATCACATATAAACATGATAAGTGGGGTATTACCATAAATACAAATAAATACAAAAAGGATTAGATGTGACTTTTTCTCAAATCAATTTTCAAATCATATATATACACTCAGCAAAAAACGTGTACACTCTTTATTGTTCCCAATTTTCATATGATTAATAAAATATGTATATGATTCTGAACAATGAAAAGTGTCCACTATCTCTTTTTACTGTGTATATTTTTGAGTATATAATGACTTAAGAATTATGTGCAAGGAAAAAAAAAGACCATATTTCCGTGATTTTGTTTTCTATCTCTAAATTTCCTCATAGAAACTATTTTTTAAAAGGGGGGAAAAATCACGGGGTGAGGAAATTGCGAATATGCATAATTACGTAGCATAATAACATTGTTTCGTTTTCACTTACCATTTAATTTTCGATTTTATATTTTCTTATTCTCTAAATAAATTCGTGTTAGAGCATAAAGAGAAACTAAAATTTCGTTTAAAGACCGAGTCAAGTCTTATGAAATAATGAGAGTATATATAATTTAAAAATTCTGAACTTTCTTATTCGTTATCTGATTTTCCTCAAACATCTTTTGATATGTTTTTTTGAGTTTTCTTCTTTTTAGCAAAAGCAAAAAAAAAAAAAAAGCAAGTTAATCAGAGGCTGGAGTTGGCGTTTCAAAGTTATACAATATCACTGTTTTTTCTCTAAAAATTTGAATTTTATATGTTTTCACTTTTCGGTACAATTTCTGTCAATGTATATTCGTTTCAGATATCTGTGTTTCTTATCAAAAATAAGAATAAATGCGTTGTCAATTAGAAGAATAAAAGCTGATTAATTGAGCCAATAAAATCCCTGCCCTGAAAGGGTTAAAAGATGAAAGAGAGAAAGAGAAGGTACGCTAGAATGTTGTTTCCAGTAAAAAAAAAATACCGTTGACTTAATGATTTCATACATAGGTTCCTCAGTGTCGAGTTTCATATCAGTTTAATATCATTATATTTTTCAGAATAATTATGCGCGAACATGATAACAAAATACAGATCAAGAAAAAGTTTGAGACTTTGTAACTTGAGTTCACGTAATGATGGAAAACAGATTATCTCGGAATCAAACGAAACTTATTCCGGATGTTTGAGTCAACTAATAAATTGGAATATTTTGGAAGGAATTTAATGGCTGAATAACGAGCAAAATTAAAGATAATAAGGAAGTATCGTATTTAGGAGACCCTACCAAATAGCTGGAGGGTAAATCGGAGAATAATTGTGATTTAGAGCAACCAGGTTTTTAAGGAAGAACATATTTTACTGGTTCAAACAACCCAACTACTGCATGAAAAATGATTCGGGGTCAATTTTAAGCCTATTCCACTCGAAATGCCATCCAATTTCCCCCAAATTCAAGATAACCTCAGATACATCTGATGCTTCATAACAAGCACCAGTTATGAATTCAATGAAATGAATTATAATTGCACTAAAAACGCTTTCAAGGTTAATCTATTGACTTGCCTATGCGCATAATTCAGTAAATGAATAATAATCAATTTAATTTGGTGGGAGAAAATTGAAGTGCGACCACGTGACTTCCATGCAGCAAAGCATAGTTACATTTCATGCACGAGTAGACCATAACGGTTTCCGTGACAACCGAACCCGATTGAATCTATCAATAAACCATAACGTTCGGATGGAGTATACCTATCGGAAGATGTTTTTAATCAAATTAATTTCCTACCGAACGTGGGCGAAGGGTAAAGTGCTTATAGGCATCCATCATAACAGCAATTAGCAATTAGCATGATTGGACATGCCAGTCAGAAACATGAAGATACGAAAACCCCAGATGAAAACACTCTTCGCCGTCAAACAATGTGTCATTTGTGTAACCAAACTGGATGATTTTATACAGTTCTTGTCTTAGATCATTATCAAAATGGATAGATACACGGTAAGTTTTCATATTTACATTTCTCCAATAATAGTATCGATCTGTAGGTATGCATGTGTAACGTATATATTTGTGTAATTTACCACAGGTTTGAGTGCATTAGAATCTGGTTGAATTAGGGAATTACTCATATTTGTCTTATTCCATATCAGTTTCGTCATGTTCCTATGGCTTGCGTTTAAAAGGACATTATGCGAAGTTGGATTTCTGTCAGCAATTATAGGGATTGTAATTTCAGTCACTGAAATTGATGAAACTAATATTTTACAGGGTTAGGAAGAATAAAGACGAGTAATGTTAAATATATCAAAACTGAAACATACTGATCCACACGTTATGAGAGCGAAGAAAAATATTAAATACTTTTGATGGCTATAAAACTTGACAGAAATAATTATGATCTTTTTGTCCAGGTCGCCCCTCTCACTTTTCTTTCATCAAACAACGATATCAAAAAGATAGTTAAAGTAATTTTGTCATTATCCATTGTTATTGATTTCAGATGATGGTCAAAAGAAACAAGGAGAATAATAAAATGTTAAGATTTGTTTCTGTTGAAGAATTAATGAAGATCCAACCTGAAAATGTCGCACTCCTGAACAAACCAACAAATCCCTGCTTTTGATATTATTGACGATTCTTTCTTATTTAATAAATCAGTTGTATATGGTGGAGATTCTTTAAAAGGCATCTTTCACATGAACTTTGCATATATTTGTATAATAATAACATAACAATTATAGAACATTACACGAAAAGACATTGTAATCATACACTCTAAAAACTTTAGTGCTGTTTTTAGCACTTGGAGGGCTATATTTAGCACTTTTTCGGTGTTCGCATAGGGACAGCGCAGCCTGTTCTGCTATAGAGGGTTCCCAAAGGATGTCACGATGGAGTACAGAACAATAGCAAACCCGTGCACTAGACCTTGAAAACAATAGCTTTTCATAGTCTGATGCACAGGTTTTTATTGTTATGTACTCCAGCATGGCTGCTCGTGGGAACCCTCTCAGTATAGCACCAGTGCAGGTGCTACTTGTTACAGCACCTCAAAAAGTGCTGTCTTTAGCACCGAGAGAGCTATTTTCAGCACTTTTCAAGTGCTCGTATAGTGACTGCACTCGTGGTGCTGCTTTAGCACCAGTGCAGGTGCTACTTGTTACAATTAACTTTACACTATGAACATAGTTAGGGAGCCTGTCCCGAAATAGTCACCCCATTTTACCCATAAGATTTGACCCCATAAAGTTACTTAAACCATCTGAGTCATTGACAAAAAGGTTGTCAGCCTGACCGTAGCCGCCGGGCTAAGCCCCCAGGGCCCCCAAAAGGGACCCCAAAGTCGGGTCGATTTCACCCCATCTCACCCATGCACCAAACTTTGTTAGTAGGAAGTAGTATGACTGGACATTACAAAACACAAAAAACTGAAAAAAATTTCCGTCGGGATGGGGTGTCAGACAGCCTCTAAAAATTGGGGTAAATTTTTCCCCTTAAAGCCCAGAGACCAAATTTTGTCAGAAGGAAGAGCTATGGATGTACATTCCAAAAATATAAAAACTGACAAAATTGTCCATCGGGAAGGGGGTGTCAGACCCCCTGAAATGAAAACCCCAAAGTGCCCTTTGACAATGCTTTGCCCCCCAAAATGCTCTGTATGGAAAGAAAAACCATTTTCTTACCTTCTGACTATGATAATTCAAAAATGTTTCATACAATTCACTTTAAATTTTCATAACATAATTTTAAGTATAATGATTTTCTTGAGGTGCAATTTGGTGTTAATTGGTATTTTGATTAATAAGTTATTACATTGTGAAAAATGTATTGCTTTCCCAAAATTAGCCAAAAAATACTGTCAGGATTATGTAAACACAGCCATTGACCATCTGACAAGGCATAATAGAGCAACTTGCTTGGTATCTGTGCAATTAACACATGAATAGTACATTTCAGCCTGGCAGTCACATACCACAAATACCTGAAAAGCTCTTCTATTATGCCTTGTAAAACAGGTGAAGATAGAAAATGGGTGTGTTTACATAATTTTCCCTTTTTTATTGACCGAGTATATATTTGAGACGCTGACCGAGACAATATGAATCAGACAAAAACCTTTAAAATGTGTAGTTGCTTCAAACAATATGCAAATAATATGAAAAATCGGAAAAGCTCTTCAGGTGCTAATTCATTGGTCTCGTTGGTTCATTTGATCTCAGCACTTGCTTTTAGCACCCATTTCTTCTGCACAAAAAAAAACCTTTTTGTCAAAAATAGCACTTTAGGTGTTAAATTTAATACGGCAGGTGCAACTCCTTGGGCAGCACCTGTTTTTCAGCACTTCCCTTTTATTTTTAGTGTATTTACAGAAAGGTTTCATACATTCTATTTGATAGAAATGTTTGTACATTATCATATCTTAGTACAAATTAAATCTCATGTGTAGATGATTACATTCAGTTTGTTACACTTGAAGTTCTTGAAATAAACTCAGTAAAAATAGAAAGTGAACACTTTTTTTACTCAGAATTTTCATATAAACCGTCAATAAAATATAATAAAATATATATCAAATCAAAGAAAAATCAATGCTCTACCAACATCAAGTAAGATCAAGTTTTGAATATTCACGCTTGGATGGGCACATTCATTTGACCAGTTCAGAAGGTCTGATTAAAGGTAATAAACAGTAGTGGTAGCAAAATGAAAGTTGGCATGAAACTGCTCAAATATAGTCTCATATTGTTCGGCTTCAATAAAAAGATACATGAGTGAGATAATCCGGTATTCTATTCATGATTTCCGGTGATTTTCAGTAAAATAATTCAAATGATCGAATATCAACGGTTACCTTATACCCTCGCTAAGGACCACCTACCCCGACGCTCCCGTCTCAACGGCGCATAGCGGTTCGCACACACTTGTTACACACACTGTTTTCACATCAAATTACAAGCGCGGTACCGCGCTTGTAATTCGATGTTTATTTTTTTGGACATTTTAGCCATTTCTAAACCATTTTTCTTAAAACAAACGTCACCTATGTTCGAAATTAATAATTTCACAACAGTATGTGTAATAATTTCCATTCCAGCTGACAAAGTAGTTAAATATCCAAAGCACCACCTTTCCCACTACTGTACGATACCTTTAAGAAAACTGCAAATATAGAGCAACAAACCACTAAAATGTTAATCATGTGCATCTGTCAGACATTCTTGTTCAACAATGAAAACAAAGAATGGGAAACAGTGAGGAGGATTGAGCTCTGGATATCAACTGTAGTCTCAGGACTGCATGGTTTTGACAAGCACGATCAAGATGATTCTCCTTTCCACCCAAGATCGTGGACAAGATGGAAATGCTCATCATCATTTGAATAGCCAGATGCACCATTTTTGCATTTTTCTTTCAGAGACTCATTTATGGGGAAATGCTATGCTCACTCATGTGTAAATGATATGATTCAAGTTGCATATCATAAATTTTAAAGAGGATTATGATAAGTTAATATTTAATATTTATTTGAAAATCTTTAAGTATGTGAGGGTATTAAAGGCAACATTTATTTTTCAGATAATTGACACCTTCTCAAAAGGTCCTCAAGGAATCACTTTCTTGGTCAAACACCGAACCAATGGGAAGGCCTACATTCTCAAGAAGATCGAATGTAACGATGACCCGGAAGCTAACCGTGCACTTCGAGAGGTCATGCGTTTCACCAAGCTCAGTCACAGGCATCTAGCAGTACCACGTGATGCTTTCGTCCACTGGGACTCAGCTGAAGCAGCTGTGTACCTGTGCATCGTGTCGGATTATTTCGTCACGGGTGACCTGGATAGCTTCCTCAAGGAGAAATCCAGAAAGGGGGGAAACATGTGTGAAGTGGACATGCAGCGTTGGATGGGCCAACTGTTCCATGCCATTACCTATCTTCACGATAGTGGAATTGCCCATACTGATTTAAAACCAAGCAACGTGTACCTGACACCGCAGATGGATTTACGAATTGGAGACTTTGGGATTCGGACCGTAATTGAGGACCTCCATCGGTTCAGGTGCAGGACCAGATCAGTGGTCTGGTCCCTCTATTGGTCGCCACCGGAAGTCTTTGAAGGTCCGCACGGAACGAAGACGGACATCTGGTCGTTGGGTTGCATCCTCTTTGAGATGGCGGCATTGGTTCAGCAGAGCGTTCTCAAGTCACGTGATGTCTTGTTGCAGTTGCGATCGGGCGACAGAGTCGAGTTCCTAGAATCCCTGAAGCATATCGGATTGGCGTACGAGAAGTCTTGCAACATCTGTGAGTGTGTGATACAAATGCTAACGGCCGACCATGAAGTGAGACCGTCAGCTCGAGATGTTCTAAAGATGCCCTACCCACGGCTTTGCCTAAATATGGTTACCAATAAGGGGACAGAAACCCCTAAACAGGGGCGTCGTTAGAAGAATGGAAGTATGGCACCCCCCCCCCCCCATCAGAATTTGTCTGTGTACAAAGTGCAAAAATTGGTATTGTTTTCCTTATTTTTATTTTTGTTTGAGAAAGAATATGCCAATCTGTCAGCAAATTTGGAAATCCAACTTGGATTGTTTTTAAATTCTCAGCTACCAGGTGGGAAAATTTGCCACCCCCATACAAATAATAACAACCTTATGCCTCTGCCCCTTAATGATTAAACTTGAACAAAATCTGAACAAGCTAAATAGAACATACAGAACAAAACTGACATCCTCATGTCGAAAGACAGATGGAACACGCAATAAGCTTTTGTTCAAGGAAATAGATTTTATTTCATCACTGTATGTTAACTATATCTATCTATAAAATGAGAATGCGTATCTATAATGATTATGGTTTAAGAGGTCCACGTGTATGTGAGAGTGGTAAGCTTGGCAACCGAAAGGAATCTGTCAGCATATGATATTATGATCACATCAGTACAAGATCAGTGGCTTTTGATATACCCTTGATATATCAAACGGGCAAAAAAGCCCGTAAGATATGTTTAGAAAATATCGAAATATTTAATACATGTTGTATGCAGTCCTTAAATGGAATTAAATACTATGCCGAGTTTTATGTTCTCCTGCAGATGTTTTTTAAAGCGAAGCTTCTACATGTATTGATACTGAAATAATGTTTTCCTAGGTTAAGAACCTTGTTTATTCAACTCTCTTTTTAAAATGTATTTGTAGGAAATAAGTGACATAATATCTACATTTTTAGAATATTTATTTATAATACTGAAATCAGATACATTCGTAGATGGTTGACATTGCTCTTATTTTTTTTATATCATGTCATGATCTGTTATCTAATAATAATTCGTCTTCTTTGAAAATCCATGACACCAACAAGCTGAATACACTTTAAAATGAAAATTGATTGTAAATTAAAGAATAACTTGGGTCTTGGAGAACTTGGAGTCATTTAAGCTGTCGTATAGAATGTATAAAATAAATACATTAATGGGTGTATGAGCCCAAGATTGAATTTTTATTTATTAAGCATATGTCAATAATTCCGAAAAAATGGAAAATAACGTTTTACAAAATTTCATTAGGCATGTTCTGTCATTCCATCAGAGTAACATAATGAAATTATCTATACGCAAATTAATTGAGTCTAATTTCAAGAGTAAAACGTTTAGATTATAATTTTGTAAATTTGAAATATTAAGGTGTGAAATCGTTTTGCTTATGTGGAGAAGATCTATGGAGGATCAACATTGTAAAACATAATTTTAAGAAATGAAAGTAGAAGATTTTAGCTCACAAAAATGTAATCGAAAAAAAAATGTAACTTTCATTTTGAAATTAGTACCGTCAATGGCGTAGCCAGACTTCTTTAACAGGAGGGGCACAGACGAGGGGGGGGGGGGTGTTGATCTCCAAACACCTGGGGTGGGGGTAAGGGTAGAGTTAAGGTCTTGACCCCTTAGTTCCGTGGATGACTTTTTTAGCGGATGCATGGGGGTGCCCCAGTGTGCCTCGTTGGATACGCCTATGAGTACCCTGATAGATGGAACTAAGTTTTCGTGGTGTGTCATTTGCGCAGCATTGGTTGTGTCTCGAATTTATTTTGACTGTGGTTAATTCACGCCTAAGAGTACTCTGTACTACTGCCATCTACGATGACTAAACCTTAATAAAACGGCAGACTTGAGTAAAGGGAAATCCCGAAGTGAGAGGGTACAACAGGTAGGGCCACTAAGGAGTTGCGAAAGGGGTGGGGAGGGGGAGGAGGAATGGGTGTATAACCTCCCCCTCATTCACATTTTTTATCTCCAAATCAAAGGTTTTCATCCCTCCTCTGCAGATAAATGATGAGCCTGTTGGAAAACTTCGGACGACAATCTGATAACCTGAAAAAAATTTACTCCCAAGCAAATTTTTAGGTTGTTTTTTTTAGGCCCTTTTTTTTTTGCTGGGGGAATATTTTACGGCTAGCTTGTCTACAGATTTGTTATGCCATACCCAGTTGTGAATAACCTAAATCTTGCATATTTTAAGTTTACACATTAACACGTGCTCCTCCCCCTAATTTTATTTTTTGCCCCCCCCCCCTCTAAAATTATAGGCACAAAAAGGCGCTTGGAAATTGTGATTCCCTTTTTTCTTTCAAACATTTCTCGGATTTGTGCCCCTTTTGAAAAAAATCCTGGATTCATCCTTGTACCCCAATTCAAAATGCTTTAGCGATGTCGATCTGTAGGGACGTCATCATATTGGTCAATTTCTGTTGCAGTATAGAATACGACTTTTATCAACAGGCTTATTATTCATCGAATTGCAAGTTAATTCACGATTCTTCAAATCGGCAATACAGCTTGTCATTCTTTTTCCAAAATGGACTGTTATTTCCAAGACATGGATGGAATAACATATATTTCTTTTCCTCGCCCTCCCTTTTTCTCCTCTCTCTCTCTCTCCCTTCCTCTTCTGATCACCTCCAGAACCATTCGTGTTTACTTATGATCTAAGAGTTCGCAAGGCCTCACGATTTTAACTAATCTTTAAGCTTCAATTCTCAGTGTTGTGCCTTGTTTGATCATTTCTCACAAAATATTTCTAAATTGACACACTGACATGTATTTCATTTATCAAGTTCTAAAATGTATTTCATTTTAAAACTTAAGAAATAATAAGAATGAGTATCAGGGAGGAATGGCTAACGTGCCCCAAGGTATCGTTGACGGCTTTACTTGTATGAACTCTGACCCTATAGTATGCCATGTCTTTCAAGTTTATCAGGCCTGTGTATATTGTGCATTCCTTCTGTATGTGTAGCATGTGCTTTGCAATGTACCTATCTGAAATTTTTACAAATATTACAGCTGATATAAAATATAGGCCTAATAAAACAGATGATAGCAAAAGAGAAATAATTGTCCATCAAATTATTGATTTGCCTTCTGCATTGGATGGTCCCATGGGCGCAAATCCAGGGGGACATGTCCCCCCCCCCACCTTTTTGAAAATAGGCGAATGTCTCCCCCCCCCCCCCACCTTTTTGAATAACCTTTGGTTTTGGGGGGTTTTTTTTCCTTGTCAGAGAATTTTGGAGGCGAATGTCCCCCCAAATTTCAAAATGGATTTGCGCCACTAGGTGGTCCCGTTGTTTTTATAGTTTCATAGTGCGCAGTTAGATTGCCATATGATTGCTAAATGTGCATATCTCTCGCAAGAAGGTTTTTTTTTTAGATACTAAACAATACACATTTGTAGCTGCGTATCGAAAAGATAATATTAACCGGGGCCACCCCCCCCCCCTCTTCGCCCAGTACGGGTGGAATAAATCTTGAAGGCACTGGTCGGTGTGCCCTATGTGCCCACTGCAAGTTTTGTTGCTGATTCATGGCCTTCAAAATGGTGGGGAGCCAGTAGGGGGGGGGGGGGTACGCTGGCTTCACACTCGTCACAAATCACTATGACTGAGACAAGATGAAATTCTGTATATATACGATGTGCTAAAAAAAACACGTGAAAATTGGAAACGCGAAATCCTTACTGCTAAATAGGGCACTGTGCAAATTTACATTTCAAATCTGTGACTAGAGTACAATGCCATTACTTCATTATAAATGTTTGAATAACAGCAAAGCTCTATTAAAAACACAGTTTACGGGTACGCCTTTAAACTGCACGGGCCTACATCCCACAACCAACAAGAAAATTGCGCAAGTGAAATCTTTACTGCCAAACAAGGCAGTGTGCAAATTTACATTTCAAATCTTTGACCTGAGTACATATCTTATTATTTGAACGACGTCAGAGCTCTTTAAATGAAAAACTGAAGTTCACATTTGCATGGCGTGTGCACGTCCATATTTTGTATATGAGCGGGTTATTAAAGCTCTCGCTCCATTTAGCACCGTCAACTGTTTAAGAGATGGAAGGATTCACCCACGATACTGACACTTTCTGTATAAATAAACACATCTTCAACAAGGCCTTCAAGATATGGCTAGAGAAAGGATATTCTGGATACCGTATAAGGACACTTAAAAACTGGTAAGAATTCACTCGAATTACAAGAAGGTTCACATTTTCATAGAGGTTGTTTAAAGTTATTTTACGAAAGTGTGAATTTATTTGATTACATGAAGGTTCACCTGTTCTTTGAGGCTGTTTAAAGTTCAATTTTACCGAAGTATGATTCTATTTCTCGAACAAGAAATTCACAATGTTCATGACTTGGAATAATACTGATAAATGCAAACTGAGAAGGGATTGTTCGAAACCTGTAAAGATTCGGAACTATAAGCAACTACAGAGCTACAATGCAAAGTTGAAGACTTTGGCCCGTATTCTCGGAAGTGGCCAAAGTTAAAGGGTGACTAAAATAAAAAAATAATTGCCCATTTTTGTAGGAAGGAGTCATCAGGAGCCAAAAAATATCTATCACACACTTTTTTATGCATTCAGTCGTATTTCATAATCATTTGAAAAGTACATTTTTGCTGATTTACACAGCCATAAGCCCCGCCCCTAAAAAAAACCCATCGAGCGACATCGTGATCACGTGATCTGTGACGTACGGAAGTAAGGGAAAATATCCCACCACTATATACCGTGCGCACCCGCAGGCCCGGCAGGCCCAGCCGGTGCCGAGCATGACATTCACCGCATCGAATTTGCATCGTATTTTCGTGTGTTTAATTCATCACAATACTTTGATTTTGGGACACAATTTCATCAATAATGCCAAATCAGTGTATAGTTGCGGGCTGTAGCAAGACCCCTAAAGATGATGTAAGCCTACGTACATCATTTTCCTAAAGATGAAAATCTACGGAAATTGTGGGTCGCAAAGGTATGCTCACGCGGGCAGAGTGGCAAGGGCCAAGCGAGTGGAGTACAATTTGCAGTGATCATTTTCTTCTCCAGCAGCTGCAGCAGCTTCAACGCGGCCCCTTCCCGCGACCCTTCACCATGCCCTGGCACGTCTTCTGCGAGGGTTCAAACATAATGGTCGAATTCCCTTGCCACTGCACTTGAGCTTCTTTCTTTCGGATCGATAAATCATCTGATAAATTAGAGTTGTATCTGGCTCAAAAAAAGTCCTCAATCGGACTCGCGATCACTATCCATCTCTCTAAGTTACTCGAAGAATTCAGCCAAAAATCTAAGTCAGTACTACCGTATTACATGTAAAGCGAAGTAAAAAAAGGCGAGAGTAAAAACAAACCAAACAAAAGCGTTCACCAGTCGCTAGTTGCCGTACTAAAGATGTGTAGTACATTGCATAGACGCATAAAACGGCTGTGTACGCGTTTAAGACCAATGCAAAACTATCGTTCGGCAAGCTCAGATGGATGAGCTAAAAAAACAAACAAGAGCTGTATATTTGGGCAAAAGTGTTCACTGATCTTAAGAAAATATATTGATAATGATTATTCACTCCTTAGTCTGTATTGATTAATTTCCTTTTTCATAAATTGTCCGTTGCAGAGGGGTCAAATACCGTATTGTGTGTACAATGTTACATTGCCGCAGCCTGCAGATCTTGTGCCTCTTACTCTTCATACGTCACTTGGGGGTGTGACGTCAATTAGCCAATCAGCTCACGAGTTTTAAGGACCGGTCCCCAACCTCTACTTTTCCCTTTTTCGCCAAACGAGACATAATTTGACAATCAATTGCCAGATTCGTGATTTGAATGCAAAAATACATGGAAACAGCACCTTTTTCTCTCTAATTTAGTCACCCTTTAAGCCTGCTTTAACGCAGGCCATTGATTTATGGAAGCCAATTGCCAACCCTGAGTCCCGTATTATGTAACTAAATAAAGAAATAAAATAATTATCTGGCAGGATCACAAATCAATTTTTGTTTTTGCATTTACTAGTAGTTATAGAGGGAGTCTATGGCGTTTTTGTAGGATTAAAAGTGGGTGACATTTTGGCTCTCCATAATTCAGAGGCCTAAATCTACACACTTAAGCGGGGGCTTGCACCCTTCGAGAATACGGGCCTCTGATATGATGGTTATTCACCGTGACCTGGCGAGGCGTGGGGTGGCGTGGAGTGGCGTGGGTCCAGCCACTAAAAGGGCACTGGCATCACGCGGGCACCAGTCTTTATAGTGAAATGAAAATGAAATGTGAATTAACATGGCATTAACATGAGTGTGCTGAAGGGATCTTAACAAGTTCTTATTTGTCTTTTCCCATCCCCTTCCCATTCTCTCCCCCCCCCCCGAATCTAATGAATATGAAAGAAAGGAAAGAAAGAAAAGGAGGCAGAGTATTGACAGGAAAAGGAGAAGGGGAAAAGGGAGAGAAAATAGGCGAAAGGACGCCCACACGCACCCTCCCCTTATATTCAGTGGTCTTGCAAATTCTCATTTCATTTTCCGAGTTAGACCGATGGCCCCCCCCCCTCCCCGAATAAGCCAGTGCACCCCCTCAACAGTTGGACTCACGCTACGCCACTATTGAAAGGTATTATGGAAATGATTGCTTTTCTCTTTTAAAAAATCATCTTTGAGACGGTAAGACCAATAAGAGTATTATTCAAGGCAGCGAATCAAAATCACTATTGAGTTATCGCCGCAAGCAAGAGGTTCTGCAAAGATTTTTATTTTCCCAATTTATCACAATGGAGTAGACGAATATCTAACAAAAGGTGGCGAAGATGGGGTCATCAGATCCCAGTGAAGACGACGACGACTACCGCCGCGGAACGAATGATGAGACCACTTTGGCAAGGAACGTCCCCGACGACCACCACGATGATGCGAGCCATAGCATAGAACTTGGAGAGAGGAAACCGCTGTTGGGCGATAGGAAAGGCAAAGAGAGAAAGGAAGGTAAAGAATTAAACCTACTGGCCCGTGTTCTGCTAAAATTTAAACCAGTCCCCATGTTCCCTTGGTCTAAAGTCGAATTTGAACAAATAATAGTAATAAAGATGGATTTATACAGCGCATCAGAAACTATGCAGTCTCTCTCTGCGCTAGGTTTAAGTTTTCCTTTTATTAAACATGACTTTAGACCTAGTGGCTGGTTTATCTGAATTAGCAGAATACCAACCCTTACAAACGTCGTGTAAAAAGGGTCAGGGGGCGTCGGCGTCGGCGTCGGCGAAACCGACATGTTTAAATAGCTAATCTCTTCTTCTACTCCTTCTCATTTTTCCCTTTTGGTGTAAAGTATAGGGAAACAGCCCCCTGTCCCCTGTAAAGTCGCCCCTTGAAGGGACATCTTTCCGAAGACATTGTGAAATTCAAAGCAAGATTGAAGCTACATGTGCTTTTCGAGGAAGGCACATATACACACATAAAAGTGCACTCCGTATGCACCATTTAATTTCATGCACAGTTTCATTATAGGCTATGTATTCGAAATGTAAACAACCAAGACATTTTCCCCTGGCACTGTGTAAATTGAAATAAGGTCACAATTTTGCTTTAAAGAATGTACACTGTCATTCTATTCCATTGTTCCAGTTGCGGATATGGTTCAGCATGTTCTGCTTGGCCTTTAAAGTAATCATTTTGGCTCAAAATAAGGTCAACTATTTTGCGTCACGTGAAAATATATGTACAAAAAAATATACACATCAGTTTCATCTCACTGCATGGTTTCTTCTTCACAACGAATGACAGTTGTAAACCCATGCAAACTAAACGGATCTAACGTTCTTTTAAAAGCAATGACATTCACAGATGTCCAACCAGAATCCAACGGACAGTCAAATCTCTTTCAAACTCCACGTACAAAAAAGCTTATTAATATATATTTTTGGAACTCACTTGACACGGACGGCGTTGAAATAAAGCCCATTATTTAGCACATTTAAATGTAAATACGTTTATACTGTATAAATTGTCCTTGTTGGAAAGGTAAAAAATCAAGAAACATATATGTATACTCGTATATTTCAACATGTTTAAACCAAATGTATTAGACGGCCTCTTTCCTCATGCGTTCCCTCTCTCTTTCTGTTCCTCACATCTCCTTCTAGTTATCCTGCTTCCTTATCTTCCCCTCCCCCCCCCCCCCCCGTATTGCTGGTTCATGACATTTATTTTTGCTTTTTTTTCTCTCTCTCTCTCTCTCCAGTACTTTTCACATCCCCCTTCTTCTTCTTTTTTTCTCCCCCCCCCCCTCCTCGCTTTAAATACTTGTTAATATTGCTCAAAATAGCACGTTTCTTTCCTTTTTCTTTTGATTTGAGGACTTTTACTATTCTTACTTTTTTTCAAATAGGGAGGGGTCTATGAAATACAAGACATGCTTACTTAATTGACTCCTCCATTTATGTTTTACTTTACAATTACAATGTTTACATTGTACCAATTATCGCTTTATCAGTGTAAAGCATAACCAAGTCAATTGACTGATTGAACGATTGGCACCTTACACTCAGAGCCACAAAAACCTGTGTGTTCCAGAATGTCACAAATTCGGACCCTTATTTGTGTAAATACCCATATATTTGTGGAAATCAGTAAACTGTGAAATTTTGCAAACTTTATTGTACTTTAAACTATTGCAGTATGATGAGTTTTCATCAACGTTACAGAAATATCTGACAATGACTTGATGTAAGTTTTCATTGACACTGCAAAAAACTTATCATGAATAACACCACTTAAGTTGGCGAATGATGACAGTTCATTAAACATGTTAAACGATATCAATAAGGGTTTAGTAGGATACCTTCAATATTTTTCTTTGTATTCTTATCACGATGAACCAATTAACTCGTGGCATTGCATCTAACATGCACTAAATTAAATGCACGAAATAAAGTTTATTGGGTTTTTGCAATTATAATCAAAAATTTCATGCATTTATACATATTTGTACCTGAGGGCATGTTTGCCAGTCCGAAGTTTTCTTCGAAGGCACCAAACATTAAAAACGTTAACGGGATTTTAAAGAGGAGTATCATAAGTTTAAGGAGATATATGAGGGTTAAAATTTGGGTGGTATATTTATATAAGGCAAAGGGGAGTAGAGCATGCCTCTTCTGTACTGTCCCTAGGGTAATTGGCGAACTTCTTTTCAGAAACTGTCTGTCCTTGAGGTTCAACATCCTCTCCACCAAGGTCAAGGAAAACGATGAACTTTGAATTACCTGCTTGGTTTCGTTATGACTCTTTCATTGGTATATCATTGGTATACCTTGAATCTTTATCTACGAACATTGCACAACTCCGAGTTCAATGTAACAAAATGAACAGCCCGACGAAATAATTATGGACTGATCCTGCAGGCTGGGGGTTGAAATGTTGTTGCAAAATCAAGGGAAATTCTTGATATGGAGGTGAATACATTTTACATAAAACGACAATATGCAGTGAATATCTATCAGACGGATCGAGGTATTTGCAATTACACTGAAATTGAAATTGAATTCATTCACACACTTTCATAAAATCTTGCAAAAAACATACAAAAGACATTACAAAGCATCGTCGGATTACAAAACACACACACACAAAAAAAACAAAACAAAAAAAAACAAAAAACAAAACAAAACAAAAAAAAAACCTTGTAGATAGATGATCCTATAATACACAGTTATCTAAGGCAATTACAAACATGGATACATAGCCTTTCTTGTACCCAAATCTCGATTCTTATTACACTGGTTTACACATGTCAAGTGACCAAAGCACGCAACTATATGGAGAAAAAAAAATGAGCAAGCGATCGGAAGTGTGAATGCGCTCTATGCCTGTCACGTGATCAGATTTCAGTCAATATGATTCGCGCTTGCAAATACCCTACATAACGTTTTTGCATTTTCAAATTATGTTTTGACTTTCCATTTTCTAGGCAGATGCTACATACCAAAACGTCATGAACTTCTATTTCTTGCTTTTATGGGAACGAGCATGATGTTTGTTATGCGCATCAACGTCAGTGTTACCATGGCAGTGATGACGAACGCTACATTCACCACTCAGGCAGAGGATCCAAATCAGACAATGGAAACGTGCCGTTCACCCAATAGTACCAGTATAGATGAAGATGCCCAGGCATGTTCACATAATAATGATTTTTTAAATTATTTTTTATTTTTTTCAAATCATAAAAAAGAAGAGAAATGGTCTTCAAAAACTTTCAAAATCATTCTATTCTTCGATTGGTCATTTACATTGTGCTATAATAAGATCATAATTTGATAATGATTACGATGAGTAAAGACAGACATTATTTTGAAACGAGCATGTGAAAATAGCAATGGAAATGTCTCAGTAAGAGCTCAGGAAATGTTCATGTGTACAGAAAGTAAATTCAATTTAATGAAACTACAGAAGCATATTCATAATGGTAGGTTAAGATTATATTTGTGTTCAGTTTTTTTTTTTTTTTTTTTTGCCAAACTACGGTATATTCAGTGAAATTGTAAATTTGTATATTGTGATTTTGCATGTTTTTTTTATCTGTAAAACTATCACAATTCAGCCATCCGGCTACAAAGATCTGTTCTAATAAACCTTGTACTGAATTGAATTGAATTGAAATAAATAAAATTAATAGACGTGGAAATAGTAATACATGAACAAATAAATGAAACTGTTTTACACTTCACAAAATGTCGCGAAATTGGTGTAATAAAGAATAAGAATTTCATTGTGTTTCTATGGTAAGTGTGTCAACTATAAGCCCCGTGATTATCTTTGTGAGAAAAGAAAAGGCTACAGATCAATCATTTTGGCAAAAGAAACTGACTATTTTGGGGGCTCACAGAGAAAAAAACAACAACTTTAATTTCCTTTTCTAGTGATAATTTCAACAACGCAGACTGCCGGAGTTATTTTCATATCTCGTTCTTCCCCTTTCTGAGTCTTTTCTGAGTAGTCTTTGAAGTAAAATCTATAATAGCAGGTCATTTTCTCGGGGCAGCACATTGATTATGTTTTGGTTAACATATTTTTCTTGTTGTGATAGAATTTAATCAATGGCAGGTTAATTTTTTCGGACCAGTTCGTTTACATCATCAAGGAAACCTTGATTATGGTTATTATTTTTTCTTCTTCTGATTTTCATCAGGACGGTGGTGAATTTCTATGGTCAAGTCACGAACAAGAGCTCGTACTGGCCGGTTTCTTCTACGGTTACTCCGTTGCCCAGATACCCGGCGGATGGCTAACGGATAAGATCGGAGGGACTCGGGTCTTCGGAATCTCAATGTTCCTCTCGGCCGCCGTGAGTTTACTTAGCCCGATTGCAGCACAACTCGGCCCTTCGTACTTTATTGCCGTCAGGATCGTATGCGGTATCGGCGAGGTATTGTTTTGTTTCTTTGTTTCTTTGTTTGTTTTGTTTTTTAATTATGCTTTCTCGCATTCCATCAAATTGTTCTGTACATACACTCCTATTAACATGATTAACTTCACAGTCTGCACTTCAACCAGAGGCGTCGGACCAATGGGCTCGGGCAAAGCATGGGGGTTGATCTTTTGTCTTTGTCCTTCGAGTTCAGCAATGGAATTAGGAGGACTGGTTCGCATGAATATATGCATTAATGCACATTTGCTTGGGTTGAGTTTCATGTTGTTGGTCCTAGTCCACTGCTGAAGCTCGTCAGCACTATTTGGATAGTAGCCACATCACTCGAATTCTTGCATTCTAGGATCGACAGATTATCCACGTATTTCCAGTGTGGACTCTGGCTCTCTTGGCATGCGTCGTTGATTAGACACAGAAAAATAAGCAGGCCCAACCGTGTTCCAAGCGGGGCTCAAGCATTTACTTTCCTCCAATCAGAGACCGCTGATCTATACTTGACGCACTGCTTTCGGTTACTGAGGAAATCACATGTCCATGCAGTAACCGATGGCTGGACATTCATATGTAGCAATTTCGGCAAAGCCAGTTTGTGGTCGATCCGGTCGAAAGCCTTGGAAAAGTCAGTAGTCAGCAGTACAGATGTTGATTTAGGCTTGTCCACATTTGCATGTATCTTGTTGAGAAGATCGATTCCCTCTCTGTTGCCAGAATGTGCTTCATCGATAGATCCCTCTATGTCTTTCAAGACCCACTTTGGCAATAAGTTTTTCAGCAACTTTCGAAATGTGATCCGTCAATGATACAGGACGCAAGCTTTCGATGGTGAGCTGTGGGGTTTGGGGAATTGGCACTACATAGGCACGTTTCCAGCATGTTGGCACAACTGCCTGTTGAAAGGACGAATTGAAAATATCACAAAGAGGTGTACTGAGCTCATAGGTGACAAGGATTATTTTTCTCTTGGGATTCCATCAGTGATTTATCATGTTTACTCTGTTTGCTGCACTTCAGCTCTCTATAATCCTCCCATGGTTTTACAAGTGGAAGAGGTTTATCTGCAGGGAGATATGTTGGCAGAGTCGATGTATCCAGCTTCTGGATATCATTTGCGGTATTTGCAAAGAACGTGTTCATCTCTACGGCACATCCCGCGAAGTCAGATGGATCTAAACCTGGGATACTGATTACAGGTGATTTTGTCTGGCCACTCGTCATGAACTTTAGATGTCTATGCCATTGTGACGAATTTGATTTCTTGAACTTCTGAACACGGTTGACAAAGTAGTCAGCTTTGGCCGTTTCGATCTGTCGTTTCATCTTGTTCCTAAGCGGGTGCCATGTGGCTATGTCTTTGTTGGCAAATGCAGTTTGACGTTTACGAATCAAAGACTTGATGGCTAATGTCATCCATGGTTTATAGATTGACTTATCAACAACAACAACAAAAAATTGATTTGGGTTGGTTGACATTAAATCTAATGGCATTAAATGATAACCATAGGACCCAATTTACGCCACTATCCTCGATGCGTATGTTTTTACCCCCATCGATACTGCAGGCGGGTACCTTTCCAGCACTAGGTTCAATGGTGGCTCGCTGGTTCCCTCCACGTGACTATTCGAAAGCTTTCTCCATTACATTATCTGGTGAGTACATTAAGACCTTCTCGCCACGGTTCGAATGTTCTATGATATTGAGATCCGTCTTTAACGCCTTCAAAGTAAAAACATTGAAGGAGGCTGTCAAATGCATAATATTTCCTCCTGCAGTGAAGTGGCTTTACTGAGAGATGGCCATTGGGTTTGACCGTACATTGTTTTTCTGCCTTTGGTATTGACAGGGTTAACAGGAAATTAACCGTTCATAATAACTTGTCTTGTGCGGAAGAGTTATTCCTGTTTAATAATTATCTAACTTTTGATGGACAAGTGCACGAATTTTGAGTTTAAAAAACACAATCGATTTTGTGGACATTTCACATCTGTTCACATAGTATAATTTATTTACAGTAACATAAATCGAATAAAACAACTTTCAATACAAGGAAGAAGGTGCGAATCGAAGTAAGCATACACTTGAAAATTGTATTGTTATTAATTACATTAAGAGAGAAAGGAAAACAAAGTATTAAACCTGATGGACGCACTGAGGCTCTATCCTATAAAAATTATTCAAATATTTCCTTTCCATTTTCTTATTACCAGGGGCAAAGTTTGGAACATTCGTCGGGACTGTGTTGTCTGGTCTCATATCCAGTTCCAGTTTGCTTGGTGGATGGCCTCTCACGTATTACACTTTTGGTGAGGGTATCTTCATCAATTATTTATCGCTATGAACGCATCAAGAAATTCAAATTAACATCTTAAACCAGTATAATAGCAGGACCCCTAAGGGTGCAAAACTGAACTGAACCCTTAATGGGTCACATTTGCACCCATGGTTCACTTCTGTATCGTCGCTTGCTGATGGTGCATCATTTCTCATTTGTTATTATGGCCTTTCTTGGCGTCTCATTCCAACAGACAATTTCCTATCCCATGACAAATTGATTTTAAAAACTGATAAGATCATACAAGTTCATGATTCCCGCATCATGTGCAAGACATGTTTTAAGAGTTGATTGGTGTGCATATAATCTGCTTTAAAATGGTATGGAGTTGATTAAAAAATTCTTCAAATATTTGTCAAAAATCAAAAAGCATTTTCTTAATTAATTATCCTATCTCACATAAATTAGTTTGTTGTTTAAACTCAGTCAATGTAAAACGACAACTTTGTGCCAGCTTTTCATGCAGACCTGTTGTGTAATGGGAACGGCAGTTTGTTACATAGAAAGATGGTTAACGATTACAATAATTCAACTCTAAGGTAACTCTCCTTCTCTATCCCTTTCATTTTTTGCTACTGCATAAAGGTGGATTTACTCTACTTTTGGTTTTCATCTGGATGGTTCTTATCTACGAGACACCGGGTCATCATCCAAGGATATCTTCAAAAGAAAAGCAGTATCTCTCAACGACGGTTATCACAAAGGAGGTAAAACAAGTTAACAAAAACAACTAACATCCGATCCATAGTTAAGGTTCTGAAAGAACACCCTTTCCATGAACTGAGACGTATCCCAAACAAGCTCCTGCTTAAAAGGATTTGCACCTTCTTCCTTGAATTGTCATGCCCTAGAATAATGATTATGTTACGCTTTATAAATAACATTATTTTGATATGTTGGAAAATGTGAAAGAAATTTTCTTTGAGCATGGAGGTACTCTGAAAGAAAGAGGATTTACCACAATGGGGGTTCATCTGCAACATTTTCCATTGAATATGTCACTGGAATATCCTATGTACTTTCTTTATGCTAATAAATGCTAATAAGTTCTTTATTTCGTATCCATAAGTAAAATATAATATTGCAAAATCTTTTGTTTTACCCGTCCTATTTTCTTCATAATTATATAGACCAAGAAGATATCTATACCGATCTGTGACATCATAACATCTGTCCCAGTGTGGGCCATAATCATCACATCTTTCTGCGGTTCCTGGACCAATCAGATGGTTTTCACTAATCAACCCATCTATCTCAAGCACGTTCAAGGGATGAGTATTGAATTGGTATGTATGAGTTAGTTGCTGGTAAAAATGAGCTGTCGTTGAAATGTCAAAAAATAACACCCTTCAGATAAAAAGAAGGAAGTACTAAAGAAACACACACATCCACTAAGATATTTTCATTTAGTTTCTATAATATGATTTACTACAAATAATTTTATTTATCATTCATCTGTTCCTTTCCTCTTTACCCCACTATGGAATATCTTCCCATCTTCATGGACTATTCAGATTGGTATCATTGCTGCTATTCCCTTCGCTCTCGAGGCTTTCTTTTTGGTAGTTGGAGGAATGATCAGCAACAAACTGATAAACAGACAGACGTTGAGTGTTGCAGCCACTAGGAAGTTGCTGACCTTCATTGGTAGGTAAAAAAGGCTACATAACACCAAAAAAAATTCCTTAACTCTTAAATTGTAATAGATTTATTTTCCAGACCAAAGTCCTAATATGCAGACTTACTGTTAAGTCGCAAGGCTGTCTTCAATTAACACAGGCCAGAAAATTAGAACCTTCTATCCTGATTCAATCAGACTGCATGTGGAATGCGCTTCCTTCATACACAGGCACCTGTACCTAACTTCACTTGTCGACTTTTAGACCGAGGTGCAGAAATAAAACCTGCCCATCCTCTCGCATTTTTTGCCGCACGTACATTAGAGCTTCCTTTGCATAGTACACAAAACTGCACAACTTTAAAAGTGCGAACATACAGTGGCCACAAGGTGGCCCAACAATTCAACAGAAGAAGAAGAAGAAGAAGAAGAAGAAGAAGAAGAAGAAGAAGAAAAGGAAAAGAAGGAGAAGAAGAAGAAAAAAGAAGAAAAAAGAAGGAGTGGGAGAAGAAAAAGAAGAAGAAGAAGAAGAAGAAGAAGAAGAAAAGAAGAAGAAGAAGAAAAAATGAGATCGTTTTTTACGCAGTCGTTTCTGTAGAAAGAGTGGAACAATATCGATATTTTACCTCGTTGCACCATTAATAATTAAGCTGCCCTAACATCATTTTTTTTTGTTGTTGTTCATTCCTTACCGATGATATAAGCGTTTATGTTTTTCCACGACAGGTTTCGTTCTTTCTGCTCTGTGCTTCCTTCTCCTGGCCTTCGTTGATTGCAACACCACCCTCTCTGTTGTGTTCATGATTGGTGCAGTTGGCTTCAATGGTATCTGCACCAGCGGATACTACGTGAGCCTGATGGACATAGCTCCCAGACTCGCTGGAAGTCTCATCGGCTTGGTAAACTCTTCTTCCGCTTTGTCAGGAACCCTTAGCCCATATATTGTCGGTGTCCTCACTCCCAACCAGGTAACTATCTATCATTTCTTTGTAGATGGCAAAGATATTACTGTCGATAATCCGAGAAAATAAGTCAAATACGATAACCAAATGAGTTCATTATCAAAATGATGAATACTGGCTTATAGTTGGCAAGAAATGTTGTCGTTTAGTTTTCCTTTGCTTTTACTTTGAAACAGTAAATGTCAGTGAAAATACATACTCATTGCATGCTCCAACGTGACACAATTCTATTTAAACCAATGGTATAAAAAAATCGTTGGTATAAACAATAAACCATTCGGCCTCACAACTGTATATATATATATCTATATATATATATATATATATATATATAGTAATTTTAGGTAATAACATTATTTTGATGAATGTTGTTTATTTTGTCTAAATGAAAATTGTCTCGCAATTTGGCATCAGGCAACCTTAGCGATTGTTTCTGTTCCTCAAATAATCCAGGTGTGTGTTTTGTTTTTGTTATTTTGCTTTTTTTTTGGTGAAAAAAATCATAATTGTCATGCTTTCCACTCATTATGCCTATGTTATCCCAGGATTCATCATATTCTACGATTCCACAATACAAACCTAGCACGAACTAACCACAAAATCATTTCAATTCGAACAGGGGCGGACTGGCCATGGATTGTTTTGGGTATTTTGGCGAGTTTTCCCCCACCGGTCGGTCTATATTTTGGTTTAAGAGGGCGCGTCATACAAAAAAAAAGGCCGGTCAGCTACAAAAAGGAATGGTCTTTCCGAAATTTTAGTCCCAGCCCGCCCTTGAATTCGACTTTACTTTATTATCTATTTCATATTATCTTATCAGTCTGATATTACAGGTTGGGAAACGGTCTTCTTCATCTCCTTTGGCATAAACATGTTGGCGTGTCTGGTTTTCTTACTGTTTGGATCAGGAAAAGAGCAGGCTTGGGCTAAGCAACCTAAGGAGGAGGAGGACGCCTGAGTCTTCTCAGAAAAAACACCCACAGAATCCTGGAAAGTTACAACGCTGATTAATTTTTAGCATTCGGAATATCTACGTACATAGGCCTATTATTTGTAATCAAGAGCAGTAATGTTGGTTACTACATGCAACGATTAGGTTTCTTACAGTGAATTCAATTGAAATAAAGTGACACTGCATGCTGCATAAAGCTATTTTGTTGCACTCATGTGAATGTGCATGATGAAGGTGGGAGTAAAAATATGAAATTATTTTAAATTGAATAGTAGGCATATCCCTGGGAGGTTTGGCGTTATCAGTAATACATCCGTCAAAATATTCCGCGACGGTTGAAATGTGATTTAACTCAAGGAAGAACATCGATTGATTTTTTTTCAAACATGCCCAATACTACTTTAAAAGTGCTGCTGTGAAATTCAAACTGGCTTAGATGGCAACGAGATATATCTGAGAAAAAAATATTCATATTACACATAACGAATATTGCGAAATCAATAAACTGAACATGCGAAACTAGACATATGTTTCTAAAAACCCACAGGTGGTGTTCGGTCACCGCTCTTCATATTTCTTCTTGAGGAGTTTAGACGGCCGAAAGTCTTATTTTTTGTTGCTCTTCGTACAATTTTACTCCAAATTGAGTACTGAATTCTCAGAAATTTATCTACTATCACCCTGAAAAACTATCCCTCGAAAAATATTAATTCATAAAATTATAACCTTCCCCTAACAATTATTACCCCCAGACAACTACCCTACTATCTATTTACATCTAGGTCGTTCTTCGAGGGAAATTCGAGTAATTTTTAATGGATATTTGTTTGGGGAATTGTTATAGAGAAGGACTGGTGTTCTTTTGTGAAGTGGGCAGTAATACATGTATTTCTGAAATAGGTTGCGGGCCACCGAGTATCCATATCAATAGCTCATCTAAGGGCCATGGAATGTATTAAAAACTTTGAATACATCATCACAGTTTTTTCGATGCCTTTGTTCCTTGTTTGATGCAATTACTTATATTGTATTTGAGCATATTAATCCTATGGTGAGCTAGGAAGCGAAGCGAGCGAGCAGAAATTTTTTTTTTTAAATTCATGTCAATATTCCGTGTAGGTGTAGTTTGTATCCACTGATAGCATTTAAAGAAGGTTCTACACAACTGTGTTTTTGGTTTTTATTTCTTAACTTCATATCTTGGCCGGCCGCTATTTAAGAACCAATGTTCCAGGCGGTAGTAGCTCTATATGGGGTAATTGTCCGAGGATTGCGATCCTGATTACGAATGTGGACTATGACAGGAAAAGTGGTTTCTGATTTTAAAGCAGAAGACAGAATAAATTCTCGATTCTGTTTTTTATTATTTTTTTTTGTTGTAGGAAATGACCTCGGAACAGCGGTGGTGTCGCTAGAGGGGGGGGGGGGGGGGGGGGGGTGTCACCCCAATCAAAACTGCGCCAAAATGCGCCACCTCTGTAGGCTAAACAAAAATGAGGGAGGAAAGGGAAAGGGAAGAGGTAAGAGAAAAGGAAGAGGAGAAAACAGAAAGGTGAAGTTGAAAAAGAAAAGAAAAAAGGGAAAAGAAAAGGAAACCAAAAACAGAAAGAAAAGAAGGAAAAACTGGCCAAGAAAGGTAATATATTGCCAAACGGCATTCCCCTTCGGCAATGGGCAAAGAAAAATTCCGATATTCGGGCAGCGAGGTGTCAGAATGTCAACATAATCATTTGGGGTACCGAGGTTCCGGATAATTATGTAACTTCTGTATAAAATTTCTGTACATTTTTTACAACAAATGTAATGGAAAAGTAGTCAAAAAAAAAAAAATTTAATGCTGTTTCTCTGACTCTTGAGGGAAAATTAAGAAAACATATTTTTGTTTGACATGCTCGAGTGATATCTAAGGGTGCGTTTATACTCCCATTTCTCAGGCCAGAATGATCTTTTTGTTACACCTTTAGGTCAAAACACGGTTGCGTCCACAGTCATTTTCGTATAATCGCCGATTTAAAACTAACAAAAATGTGCGATTTGAATCGGAGTTTCTCCAAAAAGACGATTTCTGCGGAAGCATAAACTCCCAAAGGAATTTTGTAAACGCGTTTATATGACGTCATATAACGTCATATAAACGCATAGCATGAGCAGTGAGGTTTGCGAAACCCATGGCGAAACCAGCTGCAGAGCCCGAAAAGAAGTGTAAACAGTACCCCGTGAAACTGCATTTTAGATGAACGTTGAAAAACGCTCATTCTGCCTTCGCAAAGAAAGTCTAAACACACCATAAGTTTCTTTGAAAGATGGTGATCTTGATAATAAATGCAGTCTATAATATCAAATGATTAGTATAAAATCTCTGTGGCGTAGCTACATGGGGAACGCTGAAGGGAGAAAGAGAGAAAGAGAGAAAGAGAGAGAGAGTACGTGAAAGAAATGAACAAAGAAAGATAGAGAAGAAAAGAAAGTCTTTTTTTCATGATTCACTCTCAAGTCGCTCAGGAAGTACAATGCGCCCATCCACCCCAAGGCTCACACTCGGCTGCTGGCAGAAATTGTAGCATTCGATTTTGAACCATTAATGTCTCTTTCATTCATACTGATAATCTGTTTATGATGATGTAAGAATAAGATATTCCGTTGATAATGGGCAGTCTTGGGCCCCGTTTCATAAAACTTGTTATCAATAACAACTGCCAATTTTCTATGACTTTGTTCTCAGCCAATCAAATGCAACGATTTCAGTAGCTTATAACAATTGTCGTAACTTGCTATTAATAATAATTTTAATGTAACGGGCCTTGTTCGAATAGCTTCACCCAGCACTTTACCCCATGACTATGAAGACCTTTTTATTCTTGCTATTTTCATCATCATGACAATTAACCATATACAGTCAAACCTGTCTTAACGGCCACCTGTTTATAGTGACCACCTGTCTATAGTGGTCACTTATATTGCCTCCATAAAGCAAGAAATATGTGTCTTAGAACCTGTCTATAAAGGCCACCTGTCTATAGTGGCCACTTTTTCTGTTTCCCTTGGGTGGCCTTAATAGACAGGTTTGACTGTATATATATTATTTTTCACTTCCACTTCCACTTTCACTTCCAACTTCCAACTTCCAACTTCCAACTTCCAACTTCCCACTTTCAACTTCCAACTTCCAACTTCCCACTTCAACTTCCAACTTCCCACTTCCCACTTTGAGGGGCGGATCTAGCTTTTTTCCAGGGGGGGGGGGTTTTAAGGGGCTGAGCTGGGTATTGCGAGGGAGCGTAGCGACCGAGCCCGAGCGAGCGAAGCGAGCGAGGGGGAGGGTGTGGGAGGGGGGATACCCCCCTCCCACAGTAGGGAGATTTTTCATTTTTAGGGTTGCCAGCTTGCGATTTTAAGCATACTTGCATGCTCTATTTTTTCTCTTTTTTTTTTTTTTTTTTCCTATGCACATTAAATGTTTACTTGGCAGCCCAAGGGGGGGGGGGGGTTTAAACCCCCTAACCCCCCCCCGTAGATCCGCCACTGACTTTCAACTTCCAACTTCCAACTTCCAACTTCCCACTTTCAACTTCCAACTTCCAACTTCCAACTTCCAACTTCCCACTTTCAACTTCCAACTTCCAACTTTCAAATTCCAACTTCCAACTTCCCACTTTCCACTTTCAACTTCTAACTTCTAACTTCCAACTTCCAATTTTCAAAAAATACAAGAAAGAAAAAAAAATCGTAATAATCATTAGGAGCTACATTAACATAGCCTGATTCAGAAAGGCCGAAATGGCTGTGGTCCATTATATAGAGGATAAAATTAGAAAGAGGGGCAAAGTGAGAGAGAGAGAGAGAGAGAGAGAAGGAGGATAGCAATATGTCGGCTTCTTTATTTCCAGGAAGGGAAGGGACATCTCAACATCGAACCACCACTCCTCCTTCTGATAATCATGGAATAGCCTCCAACTGCATGGTTTTAAAGATTGAGAATGGTCAGAAACAGTTTTATGAGGGTAAATTTAATACCATTTTAAAGATTTCCAAACTCTGGTTGCTTTTGTTTATGATTAAAGGATAGGGCATACGTTCAAAAAACGTTCTACGCCCAGTGTTGTTCAAAAAATTAATTGACTATCGGGAAGACCTATCATGAAGGACAAACAGTGTTATAAGAAGATAACTGTAAGGTTAAGCGATTATACTACATGTACTTGAAATATTAATATTTACTTATTATACGTCAGTGAGTGTGTTGAGAGGCGTACAAAGGGGAAGCTTCGACACGTAAACTTTCATCACGTTAAGATGCAGGGGCAGTGGAGTTGTTTAAGGGGACGCGGGGGAATCCCCTAGTCTGATGATAAAAATAATTAAAATATTAAAATAATTTAAAAGGAGAAAGGGAGAGAGAGAGAAAGGGATGACTGCGACGTAAAAAGAAGATGAAAGGATCCCCTCCTACACCCTCCCCCTCTCCATGACCTCCTTCCCTTGAATTTTATTGACCTAGTAAGACCAATGCCTCCCCCCCCCCCCCCACACACACACACCCTCTGACACCAGTGCTCATTTAATGGTTGATCCCAGGCTACGCCACAGTGCACTTGAAAAAAATGTAATGAAGCAAAAGTCGTAAGGGTGACCCGAGTCTAGTTATTACAACTTTGGACTTTACCACGAAGATTTAAACAAGTTAACCTATGCAACACATGACAAAGGTAGGCCTACATGTAGGCCTACAGAATTCCATTTAAGAAGCGAATAACAAAAAAGAAAAGAGTTGTGAAATAAGAAAATAACACAGTCTATTTTTATCAAAAATTGACACAATCAGTTTTATGGCAATATTTATTACGGGCAATAATTATGAAAACAAATATGCATAAAAGATAAAGAACATAGAAATGTATGCTATTGCGAAAATCAAGTGACTAACCTAGGGAGATTGACATAATGCTGTAACTGCTGAGTCAACTCAGTACATTTAGTTTGATTTACTTTTGAAACAACAACGACATATGACGACTGAACTGGATCCCACAAGAAAATATTCGTAAGTACACCATGTACACGGTTGGTCATATAAAGGTGGATTTTTTTTTCCAACAAATTTTTCATGTCATCATTATTTCAATCTAAATTAACAATGGCATTTATGGCACATATAACCACTTTACTTTATCATTCTTAGGTACATTTGACAGTGATTTTTTAATTATTATTATCATTCCTAATCGGTTGGAGTCTTGAGCGTAAAGGCCACCGCACACCTTACGATCGGTCTGCGATCCGATTTGTGAAATAAATCGCTGTGGCATTGAATATTGGCCCTTTAACAAATGAAATCTACCCTATTCAGGTTCTGAAAAGCAATATGAATACTAAACATAGGGTTTTGGTGAGCTGTCAGCTTTCTACAGGGAATAAGGGCAAAATTAGTTTCAAATCGTAGGCAGTCGTACGATTTTTGTGACGTCACTACTACTCGGAGCCGATTTGGCCATTACACGGACTAGAGAACTCGGCAAAAGCCGTATTATCGATTTTACTATCTGTGTGACTATTCAGAACCTCAATCAAAAATATTTTTCGTTTTTAAATGATTTGTCAAATGATATTACATTTTCTTCTGAAATCGGATCGCAGACCGATCGTAAGGTGTGCGGTGGCCTTAAAGCGACAATGATGACAATTAACAGTAAATTATAAAGAATCGTGACACATTTCTTTTTAATCTTTATCAGTTTTCCAGATAATATTTTTGGGGTGATTTCATGGATCAATTTGCTTCACAGTAGAGTCCTTGTTGTTACTCAGTCACTAATAGCGGGTATGTTCACCCCTGGCATGAGTCAGGGCATGCAAACGTCGTGGCATGCTGTCCACTAGCTTGTTTACGACAGGCATAGCATCCCATTCTTCCCTCAGAGCGTCGGCCAACTCCTGCAAAGTTTGAGGAATAACATCTCTGCCGTTGATGCATGGCTCGGCCTACGGTATCCCATGCATGCTATATGGGGTTCGTATCCGGCGAGCAAGCAGGCCATGGCAATTGCTCCACACCCCCTGCCACAAGGGATTCCCTTACTGCAGCGGCCCTGTGCGATCTAGTCTAGTTCTGGACGTTTGTAAATATTTTGTCCGTAAAACCCCATGTACGTGCACCCAGCGTATAACCTTTAGGTGGAAAGGAGACGGCGCGAAGTCCTCTGATTCACTCTCCCAAACAAAGATCGAGAGTGAATCAGAGGACTTCGCGCCGTCTCCCTTCCACCTCCCTGGTTATACGCTGGGTGCACGTACATGGGGTTTTACGGACAAAATAATTACAAACGTCCAGAACTAGACTATGTGCGATCTAGCGTTGGCGTCCTGTAGTCGGAAATTGCGTCCATACACTCGTCTTGCATGTACGTGAAGGCAGTGGTACTGCAAGATATCCCGGTACATGGCGGCGTTGACGTCCCATGAATGTCTTCTCCACAAGCGACGAAGACGACTCGTCGGCATTTTTCTGTTTCTGTGGCAGATTGAGATTAAAACAGTTGGCGATCATCTCATCTCTATCATGGAAGTCCTGGAGG
>CM046835.1:34736665-34821474 GCA_025618425.1 Heliocidaris tuberculata | reverse complement strand
TCTTTTGCAAGCTGCTCATTAATTGTTTTGTACTAAGAATTATTTAAATATGCCTTTTCTTCTGGAGAAAGGAATGTAGGTATTGATAGATGGCTGTGTAAAACCATGCAAAAGCAATAATGTATCTAAAGCACAGTAATGAAGAAATGTTTTTCATTGAAAGAAAAAAAAATCTAATTAGAACAAATAGAGAGATTACTCGCGAGGATGATCACAGAGTTGCTTATTTGTGTTGGATCGATAAAAACATGAAAACTTAATGAATTTTAAACCCTTTTTCAGATTTCTCTCAAACTTTTACCAATCTTTACATGCTTATGCACATGTATCCGATTACTTCCTGGTATTGAGGTATTTAAATACAGTATACGTCATAAGTGAAAGTAAAACCAAACTGGAGATTCGTAATACGAGTCTCCAGTCTCTCAGAAGAAGTATTTCCTGGTTCAGTTGATCACATGTCAAGTGTAATAATTGTGTTGGTATAAAATAATATTGTTCTCTCGTACTCCAATTCTACTGCTATTTGACATAAATAACTGATACAATTTTAATTTGAAAGTAACATTTTACTTTTTTTCCCAATCAAATTCGCATGTTAGAAAACAAAAAATATGCAGAGAATATAAAGGGTATATATACATGATATATATATAATATATATATATAAGCATGGTGTTCCCTGTGCCTCAGTGTGTGTGTGTGTGTGTGTGTGTGTGTGTATCCCTCTCTCTCTCATTCTTGTAGATATAGTTCTCCATTTGTCCCTCTAGTTGTCTATCTCTCCCTCTATCTCCTCTCTCTCTGATTACCATCCTCTTATCTCTCTTTTCTTTTCTGTCTAAATTTCTCCCCTCTCTGTCTCTCTTTCTTATTCTCCCTTTTACATGTGCTTTCATCTCGGAACTGTCCTCGTCAACTGATGAACTTTTTTGTCCAACTTTTTTCATTTTTTTCTTCTCTCTCTGTTTCTCAATGGTTGATGGCTATTTCAATTGTGAATTAATTGTAGGCAGCCTTGTACAAAACGTGTATTACCAATCATTAGCGTCAAATAAGACCAACAATGTCCTGCCATTTCCCCTTCATATTCTGAATACATTATTTCATTAATATAGACGGTGTTGCAAGTTTTAGATTTGCTCCATTCTCATCTCATTGTAAGCACAAACTCTTCTTAAATGCACTCAGATGCATGTGTAAATGTATAAACAAATAAACAGTGTAAGAGCAATCAATTCATACAAAATAATAAACATTTATTTCATTTATTCTCCTTAGTCCATTTTTTTCCTTGTAAAACTTTTCCCACGTGGACATTGGTGCATCCATGAGTATTGTAAAATAAAGGTAATTTGCATTGTGCGTCGATAATTTTTTAGCTATAATTATACCCTGTCGAATGTAAATAAATATACATGTATGTCGAAATTACAAATCAATAGGAAATTAAATCCATGTTTATGGTTATCATATATTCATGATATGTACATGTTTAACAATACCCGTAATTCGTCTTAATCATTATATATGTAAAAATGAATAATAACAGACCAAATAATAATTATATTCATTAAAAAAAAATGATTGTTTAACTATAATATTTAGAATTTTTCACATAATATTTTATGAATGTTTTCTTTTCACTCGTTATCCTATTGTACATGATACAACTGATAAAACGTTAAATCGTAATGTGGGAAGATTCCACTTTTGAGATTTTTATGTTTTCAATATAAAATGGATATGACAGAACGTACAACGGTGGTTTTATCAATCGTTTTAAATGATTGTGTAGAAGGGGTCTGATATTCAAACAAGAATAGTCATAAGAATGATAATGCAAATGATAATGACTTATCCCTACACGTATTAACAGACAAAAATAAAAGGGACTATACGAATTATACATCAAATACATAATGATTTAAATGTGTCCAGTATACTTTAGAGGTTGATAGCGTGTTTCATAGATTATTGTATACACATCTTCCTACTACCCATGGTTAGCGATGTCGAAAAAACTTTGTAAAGACCTATTCTTTGAATGAAAAGAAAAAAAAAACTACCACCTTTTTTCATACTATTAGCAATTACTTAATTTATATTTAAAAGGCAACTTACCATTAATTTTATGATTTTACTGCTTTATGCCAAAATTGTACACAGTAACGATACATGCATGGAATGCTTTGACTTTTAAAGAATGCACGTCATTAAATAAAATGTATATGAATAGATCGTCTTTTTCGCTTAATATATAATAATTTTCTTGATGTATTTCTTTGAAAACATAATCATGATTACATCTGATGTTCTATATAAAAGGCACATTCAAAAACAATTTTTAGTCTACAAAATATTTGAATATTGAATAAAACATGATTGTAGATATTAAGAGAAACTTATATTTATTCCTAAAGTATAAACTAAATTGCAACATTATAGTAAATCAAACTTGGACTGAAGTTCTTTTACCAAATTCGCCTTTTCTTTCTCTGGCAGAAAACAGGATTTAGCAGCATTCAGCGTCTGTGAAAGACACGGCAAAAATATAAGTTGAAAAAATAGGGTTGAGTGCAATTTTGCGAAGAATTTAGGCCAATCAGACCCCTACCCATTCCAGAATAATTGTCTATGTTTAACCACTCTCTCTCTCTTTTAAAAACACACATCCCCTCCTCCCTCCCCCTTTCTGTTACCCCATCTTTCTCTCTCTTCTAATAATTATTCTCTAGTTTCCTCGTTCTTCGTGTATGTCTCTCCGGATCCTCCAATGTGTTCTATCTCTACCGTTGTCTCTGTGTGGGTTTGAGCGGGACGGTGTGTGTGTGTGTGTGTGTGTGTGTGCTCCTTTCTCTGTATCTCTCTCTCTCTCTCTCTCTCTCTCTCTCGTTCTGTTATCATTAACTTCACCTACAATATCACTCAACTGTCACTCGCCTGTTTTGTTTTTGTTTTTCTTAATTTTCCTTATTCTTTATTAAGTGTCTGTTTGCCTGCTATGCTCTTTCTATCTCTTTCTTTGCGGCCTCGTGGATGTGTATTTATGGTCCATATGTTTTTTAGTGTTTCATTTCTTTCTCTCTCTCTCTCTCTCTCTTTCTCATTCTCTCTCTCTCTCTCTCTCTCTATTTCCCATATCTCTCTGTCACTTCTTTCTCTCTCTCTCTTTAGTCATCAAGGCACATACAGTAGTCGATGTATTTCCTACTCTAGAATTATCCCATTGACGTCAATGATGTGAAACTGATATCACGGGCAATCTGTCATTCTTCGCTCCACATGTGCACACCTTAACTACAAGAAACCTTTCTTTTCTTTAGGAAAAATATAAAGACACGGGAACAGCATCCCACGAACTGTTATAAGACCAATGAATAGCATTGTGGATTTATTTTTCTTAGCATGAGATTTTTCTCTGGAATAATTAACATTCCAAAATATGCTGCGGGTGTAAATGAAAAATTTAGATGATATTTGTGTAGATGATGATTTTTTAGTATTTGAACCTGTAAATCTAATAGCTGTAACTATTTTCCTTTAGCTATACTTACCTAAAATGATGAAACCGATTAAAATTAACTTACCAAGCTTTCCATTTGGCTATCGGTGAAATCAAAATATGTTTTGGCTAGTTGAAATTCCGACTCCATAGTATTTAATAGTAAGGTTGGATCATCAGTGTTGATACCTATATTAAATCCATCTTTTGCAAATCTGAAAATAAAACAAACCATTACTTATTCATTTCCACAAAATGTCTATTTAAAGTAATATAAGAACAAAAAGTCAGCATCGACACTACCTCTACGTGTATATGTGTTTATTAGCAATAAAAATGTGAAATCTTTTTTTTTTTCCTTGTAGGAATATTTTCGGCAATGTACCTCACCCGGTTTTTACAAAATACAAAATCTTAAAATTCGCCCCCCTGTTTAACACAGTTTAACTTTGTTTGTGTTTGATTTACCGATCTTTAAGAAGTCTCACCTTTTAGCACAATGATCTGATAACTTTCCTTTCCAGGCACCTGTATATATACTTGACGTGGGGCATAATTCAAGATGTATAAAGCGATCCCGTATCATCTATGGGCATAATGATAGGATACGAAAAGGAAATGAAAAACAATATAATAGAGACATCATACTCGTGTTACTCCTGCATTAATTATTATAGTTTACATATTTTGATACTAAATACTTCATTCATATGTATTTATTCGTGTGAGAATAATTCTAAGTGATGTTTGAAATGTAATCGTATCTTCATTATACTGACCATGCTATTAAAGTTATATTTAAAAAAAAAATAAAAATGAATAATGTAATTGCACAAAACAAAGAATTCCTGTTTTCTCTCTACATGTTCCTACAAACATGTTCTTTAATTTATATTGAAAAAAACATTTTAACATTTCTTTCTAAAATACTCATTTAGAAAATCTCTGTATGAATATTCAGATTCATTTCACTCTGAATTTTCCTCTCATACTCTCAGTTCGTCTAAAAAAGTAACTCAAATGTATTCATACTGTCAAATGAAAAAAGCTAGGTCTTACGTTATACAATATACATGCACATACTTTGTATATATCAGGATGTTCACATATTTGATATCCATGTCCGATTCGTTCTGCTCCCAGCTGCTCGACTGCAAATCGGACATTCTCTGCTGGGCCGAGTTCGCCGGCGTGGACCGTACGATGTAATCCCAAATCTCCGGCTAGCTATAATGATAAATAGAGGATGCACAACGTATTCTAATTTTCATTTCAACTGTGTTTAAAATTTAAACAATTATCATAATTATGTAGGAAGTGTGTTTGGTGGCTATTCAGGTCTTTTGTATTTTGCGATTGATAATTTTCAGTAGAAAACAAAAATTCTGTTACAGGTTAAAATAAGTTAATTATTGATTTATTCAGTCACCTTTACAAGGAATTTAAGAATGCATCCACAACTACTGTAGACGTTAACAGTTGGTCTGTTTGTTTCTAAGTAGCAGCAAAAATGAAAGCGATTCCAGGGATCCTTTGTGCATGTCTTACATGTAGTGCGCCGGTATAGCTTCGCATCACACATAATCATTACACACATTTCAAAAGTAATTCAGTAACACATTATAGCAGTGGTGGGTTTCGCGGGGGGGGGGGGGGGGGGAGGGGGGGGGGGGGGCGCACTTCTGGCCCGTTCCCCCCCCCAAGAAAAGCGTACTTTGTGGCCCCCTTTTTTATATTGTGCCCCCTTTTAGAACTAAGACTTGTGCCACCCCCCCCCCTTTCTGAGATTTGTGCCCCCCCCCCCCTTTTCTTTTAAATCCTAGATCCGGCCCTACATTATAGGCTCAATACTGACTTGGTTTATAAACTCAGAATGCAGACGTTTGAATCTTCTCATAATGCCTAAAATACTATTGAGTGGGTGTGCCTGACTGACCATATCCAGTCGCGGAGAATCCTGAATCTTCTAATGATGACAATTTCATAAAACATGTATGTCAATTCAGTTCAGTGCAAAGTAACCTTTATTTTCTGCCATTCGTTTTCTTCACATTTTACAAAGCAGTCGAGTGATATGTACATACTACTAGTTCGAGACCAAAGTGGCATAAATATGGAGGAAAGAAGCCGCCTGAATCCTTTAAACAATACAATCAGGGGAGCGTTTCATCAAGCATTTTGTCAGTGATTTTTACCGACAAATTTGCTCTCAGCCAATCAGATGCAAGGATTTCAGTAGCTTATAACAGTTGTCGGATAAAAATCACTGACAAAACGCTTGATGAAACGCTCCCCAGATTGTTAAAAAGCTAACAGAAGCAAAGCAAAAGATAAGGATAGAGAGAGAGAAAGAGTGTGAAGGAAGAAACAGAAAGATAAAGAGAAAGAGAGACGAGAGAATTACGGAATTTTTGCAGAACTGCTTATATAAAGGCATGTATCCAAAAACGTATGATGGTCTTACTTTGAAGGCATCTATGTGTTGCTGAGTACAGGGAGCATCTTCGTCACCTGCCATGTCTAATCCGACCACTGTATCGTTCAGGAATTCACGACTCAGTTCCACGACTTCATGGGAAAATTCTATTGGCAAAAAAGAACAAAGCATTCGTAAGAATGATAATAATATGTAGTAGCAAATACAGCACCTTTCAATTAGATATATCGAGATACCATTAATAAATTTAGGTTAGCATAGGAATTAGAATGTGCAGGGTTCATTCAATGTTTCTGAATGGGTATGTGTTCAACCACCTTTTGAATTTTTCGAATGGTCGTGATGATTTCAGATGAGACGGTATATAGCCTGTGTTCCCAATAAAAGCTTTATATTCTTTTGTAAAAGAACCAAACATTGAAGAAATTCCCTTAGCTGTTTGTCGAGAACTCACAGGCCTTCAATGACATGAGTGGGGCAATAGCTATTTTGCTGGTTCCATTTCACTTTATTTTTTCTCTTTTGAATCATTTTGAATTCGTTTTTCTCTAACTGTTTTGTGTAATAAGTTTATTATTATATACTTCACACCATATGTCATGTCTACAAACAGCAAACTCATTAATTGTATGCTTCTATTTTGTGTACTATACAATCAATAATATAAATAAATCACTACAAAAAGTTCACTTTTAATCCATGCAGTGTTTATTTCTAAAGAAAAAAGTATTCTCCGAAAAATATAGTATAGCTAGAATAGACATGAAATGTATATTCACTTTCTTATCAGGAGTGCGTATCCCCGATATTTTTTTTTATATAAAAAATGCAGTATTTTAAATAGACATTTCTTTCCATGGTGGGAATTTTCTAAGATGTATTTAAGGCTTATAGTGTTAATTTTATCGTAGATAATTATGCTGAATTTGTTAAGACGAAAATTAAATTTTTTTTTGCAATCCAAACTTCTTGAATTGGATATGCCAATAACAGATAAATATGATCTTACCTGGGCAGGTTCTTATCAAGCAGAGTATAGTACGACCTTTGACTTTGAAGTCCTCACATCCTCTTCGTATCCCATCATTCACTGCCATCACCACGTCACGTGGTGTCATGACGTCATCTTCATTTACTGCTTTGTCTCGCCCTCTCCTAGCTGAAAACGAGGAAGCCATATAATGGGGACAGTACCGTGCTTCGAAATATACCACTCCCTCCTTTGCCTGATCTTCGCAAAGTTCATACGCTATTTGGCTAATCATTTCTCTGTCTCCTCTGAAAATATGAACAGGATGAAAATAACCATTTGAAAATGGATATCGATTAATCTAAAAACAAAAAAAACTTTTATGATGCAAAGTTAACGATGTGGTCAAACCAACCATTTTAGACAATATCGTTTCCGGTTTTTTAAAATCTCATACAGAGATGTCCAAAATATAAGAGAAAGGCAGAGAGAATGACAGACAGAAAAGAATGACAGAAAGGTGTAGACTTGAAGGAGGGGGGGGGGGGGGGAGATGTCTTGCAGTCACATACATTTGTAGGAAAGAATACCCTAATAATATTTGTCTTGGACACCTATATACCTGAAGCTAAATGGAAAAAACAACATTTGTATTAGGTTAGATTTTTTGGAATATCAGTAATACATTATTTTGTCCTTTATACTGAACTTTATGAAAGTACCCTTTCAGACGTCAATATATATTTCAATGTTGGGCACAGTATTTATATATCTATATAAGTATTTATAGTTTAAACCATGCAGCGCTTTTGTTCTACGTTATTTTTTGGAAATAAACTTACGCAATAATTGGAAGGATTCGGTCGAAAGATGAAAGAAAGCTAACCAGGTCACCTTTGGAAGAACACCGTATCGATTCTACAAACTCAGAGAAATTTTTTGCTGGTCCACAGAGTCCTTTCTTTCTGGAATAAAAAACAAGATGTAGAACAGGAAAAAAAGATTTTAGTCATTCTGACACTGAAATAGGAAAAATGGTAATGCATTTTGTCTCCACTTGTATTGCAAGGTAGACAGAGAAGATATCATTTTTGATTTCTTAAGCAATAACATAGTACAAGTCTTCAAGGTGTACTAAAGAACGGATATCACTTATAATTTTTTGCTATACATAAGGTAGATACTATTATTAATTTTTCAATAATCTATTTTTTTTTTAAGTATTTCATCTCTTTACCTACCTATTAGAAGTGTCTATCTATGTATTTATTTACTTATAACAATTGTATATAGGAAGAAAATCAATTAAAACTGATTGTATAATCAATTCTATTATCGCCGTATAGACATGAATACGATTTGTCCTTTGAAGGCATAAATCCTAGTATGCTGCGATATATAATTGTCTTGTCATTCAAACTGGTGGCATCATTCTACTGATTCACGAGAATAAAAACATTTTTCGTCATTCCGTCTCACCTCGCTGCCTGCCATAATGTGCTGTGTCTGACTGCACCATCTAGGTGGATATGAAGTTGTACCTGAAACGAAATAGGAATACAAAGATAGAACAATATTCATCACTCGTCATTAAAATTCAAAAGCTTACAACGTGTTAAAACTCTAACGACTACCCGTCTTCTTCTTTCGTGGGGTTGCCAACTTCTGTCAGAATCAGTCATACGGGAATGCTGGTTGAGAGCCAGTCTACAGTGTCACCATCAACTCAAGTTCTTCTAAGCCTTCACAACCATTGGGAGCCTTGCGGATGCTGCAACTGGAAACTATATGGTCGATGGTTTGAGTTTCGCCACATTCACAGGTGCCAGATGGCTCAGCTCCTATTTCATGGAGGTCATGGTTTGTGTGGCCAACACCCAAGCTGACTACCTGCCAACTGTCTTGAAAAGGGTAGTTAGCCTATCAGATATGGGAGACATCCTTTCCCTCCAGACATCTACAGAGGACACTACAAGAATCAATCACATTTTGAATCCACATTTCTTTTCTGAACTTGGAATGGGAGTAAGCTCCCTTCACGGGAAACGTCTTCCATACATGTTTTATAAAAGTCAACAGCACACACACACACACACACACACACACACACATATATATATATATATATATATATATATATATATATATATATATTCAATTCTCGATGATTAGCCTATGCACCTCCTAAAAAGAAGGTCTTTATAATAATGTTGCGTAAAATTTGGGGGAAAACTTCAGATGCAGTAAAGTTTAGTTAATCAAAGTAGAAGATTTTTCGAACTCCAGAACATTTTTCTTCTTACCCCTCGATTTTACCTTTAATCAACCCCCCCCCCCCCCCCCCCCAAGGGAGGAAGGAAATCTCGATCCTGAGTTAACATGAAGATCACGTTCGATTCGTCTGGTGTTATAATTGCTTTCAAGTCTTGTACAGAAGAGGCCTAATGCCACAGTCACACCATCAAACCGACACCACACCGACTCCACTACCGATCGATTCTTGGCCATTGGTGGCAATGTAATTTTTGGGGGTTCGGTCTGTTGTTTGTCTGGCGTCGGTCTTGTTGGTGTGACTGCGGTATAATGGCAGATCTATGGTGGGAATACTGCACAGCATAATAAAGAGTACAACGACTACCCTTTATTGGTTTTCTTCTAGCCCTGTTTCAGATGGGACGAAATTAACAGTAGATAGAATTAGTCTGTGAGTTTTCTTCTTTGATGCGTACATTATATTATGGTGTATAAACATGTATTTGTGTATTCCATGACAAACACAACACAATGATGCGCTCTTTAAATGTTTCTTATTAAACACCACCGTGCGCTTCTTGGTGATGAATGCTTGAGGCGCTTGGAATGACACAAGAAGCACCACAACATTCTATAATTACAACCAAAAGGGCACATGTCATACATCCAATGCAGCGCCCTTCTGCCTCTGTAATCAGTTGATGGACGGAATGCAAAGTAATTCCCTACGCAGTGTTTGGAATCAGCTTTCAGTTGACTGGTAAGAAGGCTGATTGATTGTGACAGTTCTCATGCCCCCATTTTTCAAGTTGTGTTCCAGTTGTGTATATATGCAACTTATATTATTTGGAGACATCAAGCGCTTATCAATGTTGTTTGTATGTGGTGTTAAGCAAATACACTCAGTAAAAAAAGTGGACACCCCTTATTGTTCAAAGTTTTCATATAAACTGTCAATAAAATAAAGTATAATATAAAATTAAAGAAAAAATGATACTCACCAACATCAATTAAGATGAAGGTCTGAACTTTCACGCTCGAATTGGCACATTCATTAACCGTTAGAAGGGCTGATTAAGGAAATTGCAAAATAGAGCGAAATTGAATCCCTTGTTTCATATTATTGTTGTTGATTTTTTTAAAAATCTACCGAGTCAGTTATATTTTTGTGCATACTGTTTTCAAAGTTAACTATAGAGATTGACGCATAAAATTAGGCGCCCTTGTGGAGCTATGTAACTCTAATTCATAATTTGAACATTTTTAGCTCAGTATCACTATCAGTATCATGACTATGTGTATATGTAAAAAAAAATCTACACTTGCCCCTTTAATTCAACAAACACTCTATTTCTTCCTCGTTATGCGTGTCTTATACTTAGTGACATATTTTTAGACAACTGTGGTCCATGCACGAACCATCACTAAATTGATCACTTCCACCTGTGTGAGAGATCAGAGTGTGTACGAAGGCGACCCTCAGTGTGGACTAGACAAGGAGTATAAATATTGTATGATAACCTTAACAAGGGGGAGCAAGAAAGGGATAAGGAAGAAACAGGAAGAATGATGTCAACAACAAGACAAAAAAGGGGAAAACGGAGGAAATGGGTTTGTAAAGTAGTCGGGGGAAAAAATTCTCTATAGTTATGATCCTTGAAACAATAACAATAAAAACACGAGGAAGGAAATGAAATTACCTCAAATATTTCAGCTTTTTTCCTACAGTCTAAGGCATTTACTGCTGCTTATTAAAACGTATTGTGAAACCGAATTTTGTGCTGATACTTATTCGTTTATATGGGAGAAGGGATTATACATCAGCTTCCATGCCATGCTGAATACATACATATATATATATATATATATATATATATATATATATATATATATATACAAAGTCATCCCTCGAATGTGATTATTAAAATTTTAATACTTGAGCTCAAATAATAAATGTACGCTTTGCAAGAATTGATGTTAGAGGTTAATATGCTAATTGTTTCCATTGGAAGAAATATCTTCTCTCTCTTGTTATAATGCATAATCTACATAATATTTCGTCTATCATACTGAATTCGAGTTCATCAAACTTTAATTTTTAACTGATACATATACTAGTATCTTTATCATTTGTGCGCCTGGTGCATCCAACTGTCGAACCTTATTGGCTTTCAAGTTTGCACCATTTTCCAGTGAACTATTATCTTATTGGTTTAATATTTTTCCTGGTAATCATTTTTAATCTATATGCAGCCTTTTCATATCCATCTACTTTTATATATTCCATCTTTTTATTTTGTATATATTCGATTTAATGATGATTGAAATAAATGATTTTCAATTCAATTTCAAATCAGTTACATTTGTCCTTCCTTTCTCAAGCCTCCCCAAGTCCCAGTGCCGGCCCGCTCTGCATTTTCGACATCAGTTCCATCACCCCAGTCCCTCCCTTGTTTCCACAGCAACTATATAACCATGTACTATGAATACAATATTACGCGCCATTGGCAATCGGACTCGTGCATGTCCTTCCGCGCGGGTGACTTATTTATGAATCACGAACTCATTGAGCACTCTGCGGATTCTCGCGCTTCCTTGTAATCCTATTTCCACCATCGCTTTCGGTAGCAGTGCGGTAGCGACTTAGTTTTACCACGCTATGCAGATATCCTGTCCCCATCGAGAGCAAAATATCGCTGTGTAGGCCTATAATAAAGTCTTGTTAAATGTATGCGGTTAAGAAAAAAAAATATTATCCCCCTTTTCACTATAATTATGTAGCTGTAGGTGCATGGTATTAACATATCTGTAATATCCTTACTTTGATTACAAAGAGAAATATAAAAACAAAGATATGAAAAACAAAGAAACTGCGATATTTCATTATTTCACATATGGTTTGCCTCTGCTGTTTCTTACTTTGAGACCACATAACAATAAGTGACTCAAACGTTTGAGAGTAGCAAAAACTGAATATCCAACATTCTAAAAATCGAAAAAAAAATGTCCATGTATATCTTGTTAAATTTTCAGATTAAATATAACCCCCCCCCCCAAAAAAAAAAAAAAAATCATAAGGTAGCGATTATTTATAAGTGCGACTTAGTATAAGGTCAACTATTTTAAAAGGCATACCAGCAAATATTATATACAGGCCTCTATATTCGAATATGCCATTACAAGGGTAAGACGATATCATACAGAAACTCTCTCACGCAAATAACATACCGTATATCATGCAAACAGTATATGTATCTTTAAAATTAATGTAGATCATCTTAATAACTACACAATGTGTGTATACAAGTCCAATAAAGAACTACAATGTAGAACCGTATTGCTCAAATACACCAAATATATTAGTAAAGATAAACTACATGACTTGCATCATTAAGCATGACAATCCCTCAGAATCAAATATTTTATTTTGCTGTATCTTGGATGTATATATCCATGTGTTTACGCGTGTAGGCCTATGTGCCTGGATATTGTTTATACAGAATAACGGTAAAGCTCATTGCACAATTAATAATTACGCAATAGGCATAAATACTAAACGTACACTGAATGAGACAAGCCGCGATGGTTTGCTAAATACCTTTTATGAAGCAATCTACTTACCTTCGGAAATGAACGTAATGCATTGATAACATTCCCTGTGTCATCCTTTGTGATCGTTCCATGATGTCGTCTGCAGATGTAGCTCATGATGTTCATTGCGAGACCATTACTACGGGAGCAAATCCCAGCAGCCGATAATGGCGACATAATGACTCTGAAATTTATACCTCCCGCCATAACGTGAGAAGCACCTCCGATCCGCAGTGTGAAGTGCTACCTGCGAATGTGTGCGTGTGTGTAGAGGTGAGTGTTTAGTACACAAGAAATGTACAAATTGAATGGGATATTGATCTTCCGTTAAAGCATGTCAAATACGGCTTCCTGACCGCCAGAAGACTTGCGTGTATGCTTTCTTTGAGCAATCTTATCTCACCGTCCACTGACAATTAGGGAGGCGAACTCGGCATGGAAATAGAGATAGAGAGAAGGGATAAAGAAAGAGAGAGAGAAAAAGAAAGAGAGAATGGGAAGAGATAAAGAGAGAGATACAAGATAAGAAGAAGAAGAAGAAGAGGGAGAGAGAGAGAGAGAGAGAGGGGGGGGGGGAATAAAGAAAATTTATAGAAGACTTGTCAGACAAGATGTCACTCTGTTATGACATGTATGGAGAAGCGTTACGTTTAGGCATTCCGCATAATGTAAGCCGGAGTATGTAATGTGTCAATTGATATGATCATTCTACATAGATATAGGCATATATCTTTGACCACTATCCGGTCTCCCTTCCGATCTCTCTCTCTCTCTCTCTCTCTTTCCTTTTCTCTTTATATCTCACACACTGTCTCATCCCTCATCCTCTCCCATCCTCTCTCTCCTTTCTTACTCTCACTCACTATTCTGTTTGTCTCTTTTTCTGAGATCCCCATTTTATTTTATTTTCACATCTTCATTTATATTTCCAAATAAGAAATATTGCTGCATCAATTAAGTATTACAAAATAAGTTGATTAAGTCTTTTCTTTTACCTGTTCTATTGTATCGTTTTAACAATGATTTTTCTAAAGCTGCATTATTAAACTAGCTTTATGAAAAAACATCAACTTAAATCACATATAAACATGATAAGTGGGGTATTACCATAAATACAAATAAATACAAAAAGGATTGATGTGACTTTTTCTCAAATCAATTTTCAAATCATATATATACACTCAGCAAAAAACGTGTACACTCTTTATTGTTCCCAATTTTCATATGATTAATAAAATATGTATATGATTCTGAACAATGAAAAGTGTCCACTATCTCTTTTTACTGTGTATATTTTTGAGTATATAATGACTTAAGAATTATGTGCAAGGAAAAAAAAAGACCATATTTCCGTGATTTTGTTTTCTATCTCTAAATTTCCTCATAGAAACTATTTTTTAAAAGGGGGGAAAAATCACCGGGTGAGGAAATTGCGAATATGCATAATTACGTAGCATAATAACATTGTTTCGTTTTCACTTACCATTTAATTTTCGATTTTATATTTTCTTATTCTCTAAATAAATTCGTGTTAGAGCATAAAGAGAAACTAAAATTTCGTTTAAAGACCGAGTCAAGTCTTATGAAATAATGAGAGTATATATAATTTAAAAATTCTGAACTTTCTTATTCGTTATCTGATTTTCCTCAAACATCTTTTGATATGTTTTTTTGAGTTTTCTTCTTTTTAGCAAAAGCAAAAAAAAAAAAAAAGCAAGTTAATCAGAGGCTGGAGTTGGCCTTTAAAGTTATACAATATCACTGTTTTTTCTCTAAAAATTTGAATTTTATATGTTTTCACTTTTCGGTACAATTTCTGTCAATGTATATTCGTTTCAGATATCTGTGTTTCTTATCAAAAATAAGAATAAATGCGTTGTCAATTAGAAGAATAAAAGCTGATTAATTGAGCCAATAAAATCCCTGCCCTGAAAGGGTTAAAAGATGAAAGAGAGAAAGAGAAGGTACGCTAGAATGTTGTTTCCAGTAAAAAAAAAAAAAATACCGTTGACTTAATGATTTCATACATAGGTTCCTCAGTGTCGAGTTTCATATCAGTTTAATATCATTATATTTTTCAGAATAATTATGCGCGAACATGATAACAAAATACAGATCAAGAAAAAGTTTGAGACTTTGTAACTTGAGTTCACGTAATGATGGAAAACAGATTATCTCGGAATCAAACGAAACTTATTCCGGATGTTTGAGTCAACTAATAAATTGGAATATTTTGGAAGGAATTTAATGGCTGAATAACGAGCAAAATTAAAGATAATAAGGAAATATCGTATTTAGGAGACCCTACCAAATAGTTGGAGGGTAAATCGGAGAATAATTGTGATTTAGAGCAACCAGGGTTTTAAGGAAGAACATATTTTACTGGTTCAAACAACCCATCTACTGCATGAAAAATGATTCGGGGTCAATTTTAAGCCTATTCCACTCGAAATGCCATCCAATTTCCCCCAAATTCAAGATAACCTCAGATACATCTGATGCTTCATAACAAGCACCAGTTATGAATTCAATGAAATGAATTACAATTGCACTAAAAACGCTTTCAAGGTTAATCTATTGACTTGCCTATGCGCATAATTCAGTAAATGAATAATAATCAATTTAATTTGGTGGGAGAAAATTGAAGTGCGACCACGTGACTTCCATGCAGCAAAGCATAGTTACATTTCATGCACGAGTAGACCATAACGGTTTCCGTGACAACCGAACCCGATTGAATCTATCAATAAACCATAACGTTCGGATGGAGTATACCTATCGGAAGATGTTTTTAATCAAATTAATTTCCTACCGAACGTGGGCGAAGGGTAAAGTGCTTATAGGCATCCATCATAACAGCAATTAGCAATTAGCATGATTGGACATGCCAGTCAGAAACATGAAGATACGAAAACCCCAGATGAAAACACTCTTCGCCGTCAAACAATGTGTCATTTGTGTAACCAAACTGGATGATTTTATACAGTTCTTGTCTTAGATCATTATCAAAATGGATAGATACACGGTAAGTTTTCATATTTACATTTCTCCAATAATAGTATCGATCTGTAGGTATGCATGTGTAACGTATATATTTGTGTAATTTACCACAGGTTTGAGTGCATTAGAATCTGGTTGAATTAGGGAATTACTCATATTTGTCTTATTCCATATCAGTTTCGTCATGTTCCTATGGCTTGCGTTTAAAAGGACATTATGCGAAGTTGGATTTCTGTCAGCAATTATAGGGATTGTAATTTCAGTCACTGAAATTGATGAAACTAATATTTTACAGGGTTAGGAAGAATAAAGACGAGTAATGTTAAATATATCAAAACTGAAACATACTGATCCACACGTTATGAGAGCGAAGAAAAATATTAAATACTTTTGATGGCTATAAAACTTGACAGAAATAATTATGATCTTTTTGTCCAGGTCGCCCCTCTCACTTTTCTTTCATCAAACAACGATATCAAAAAGATAGTTAAAGTAATTTTGTCTTTATCCATTGTTATTGATTTCAGATGATGGTCAAAAGAAACAAGGAGAATAATAAAATGTTAAGATTTGTTTCTGTTGAAGAATTAATGAAGATCCAACCTGAAAATGTCGCACTCCTGAACAAACCAACAAATCCCTGCTTTTGATATTATTGACGATTCTTTCTTATTTAATAAATCAGTTGTATATGGTGGAGATTCTTTAAAAGGCATCTTTCACATGAACTTTGCATATATTTGTATAATAATAACATAACAATTATAGAACATTACACGAAAAGACATTGTAATCATACACTCTAAAAACTTTAGTGCTGTTTTTAGCACTTGGAGGGCTATATTTAGCACTTTTTCGGTGTTCGCATAGGGACAGCGCAGCCTGTTCTGCTATAGAGGGTTCCCAAAGGATGTCACGATGGAGTACAGAACAATAGCAAACCCGTGCACTAGACTTTGAAAACAATAGCTTTTCATAGTCTGATGCACAGGTTTTTATTGTTATGTACTCCAGCATGGCTGCTCGTGGGAACCCTCTCAGTATAGCACCAGTGCAGGTGCTACTTGTTACAGCACCTCAAAAAGTGCTGTCTTTAGCACCGAGAGAGCTATTTTCAGCACTTTTCAAGTGCTCGTATAGTGACTGCACTCGTGGTGCTGCTTTAGCACCAGTGCAGGTGCTACTTGTTACAATTAACTTTACACTATGAACATAGTTAGGGAGCCTGTCCCGAAATAGTCACCCCATTTTACCCATAAGATTTGACCCCATAAAGTTACTTAAACCATCTGAGTCATTGACAAAAAGGTTGTCAGCCTGACCGTAGCCGCCGGGCTAAGCCCCCAGGGCCCCCAAAAGGGACCCCAAAGTCGGGTCGATTTCACCCCATCTCACCCATGCACCAAACTTTGTTAGTAGGAAGTAGTATGACTGGACATTACAAAACACAAAAAACTGAAAAAAATTTCCGTCGGGATGGGGTGTCAGACAGCCTCTAAAAATTGGGGTAAATTTTTCCCCTTAAAGCCCAGAGACCAAATTTTGTCAGAAGGAAGAGCTATGGATGTACATTCCAAAAATATAAAAACTGACAAAATTGTCCATCGGGAAGGGGGTGTCAGACCCCCTGAAATGAAAACCCCAAAGTGCCCTTTGACAATGCTTTGCCCCCCAAAATGCTCTGTATGGAAAGAAAAACCATTTTCTTACCTTCTGACTATGATAATTCAAAAATGTTTCATTCAATTCACTTTAAATTTTCATAACATAATTTTAAGTATAATGATTTTCTTGAGGTGCAATTTGGTGTTAATTGGTATTTTGATTAATAAGTTATTACATTGTGAAAAATGTATTGCTTTCTCAAAAGTAGCCAAAAAATACTGTCAGGATTATGTAAACACAGCCATTGACCATCTGACAAGGCATAATAGAGCAACTTGCTTGGTATCTGTGCAATTAACACATGAATAGTACATTTCAGCCTGGCAGTCACATACCACAAATACCTGAAAAGCTCTTCTATTATGCCTTGTAAAACAGGTGAAGATAGAAAATGGGTGTGTTTACATAATTTTCCCTTTTTTATTGACCGAGTATATATTTAAACGCTGACCGAGACAATATGAATCAGACAAAAACTTTAAAATGTGTAGTTGCTTCAAACAATATGCAAATAATATGAAAAATCGGAAAAGCTCTTCAGGTGCTAATTCATTGGTCTCGTTGGTTCATTTGATCTCAGCACTTGCTTTTAGCACCCATTTCTTCTGCACAAAAAAAAACCTTTTTGTCAAAAATAGCACTTTAGGTGTTAAATTTAATACGGCAGGTGCAACTCCTTGGGCAGCACCTGTTTTTCAGCACTTCCCTTTTATTTTTAGTGTATTTACAGAAAGGTTTCATACATTCTATTTCATAGAAATGTTTGTACATTATTATATCTTAGTACAAATTAAATCTCATGTGTAGATGATTACATTCAGTTTGTTACACTTGAAGTTCTTGAAATAAACTCAGTAAAAATAGAAAGTGAACACTTTTTTTACTCAGAATTTTCATATAAACCGTCAATAAAATATAATAAAATATATATCAAATCAAAGAAAAATCAATGCTCTACCAACATCAAGTAAGATCAAGTTTTGAATATTCACGCTTGGATGGGCACATTCATTTAACCAGTTCAGAAGGTCTGATTAAAGGTAATAAACAGTAGTGGTAGCAAAATGAAAGTTGGCATGAAACTGCTCAAATATAGTCTCATATTGTTCGGCTTCAATAAAAAGATACATGAGTGAGATAATCCGGTATTCTATTCATGATTTCCGGTGATTTTCAGTAAAATAATTCAAATGATCGAATATCAACGGTTACCTTATACCCTCGCTAAGGACCACCTACCCCGACGCTCCCGTCTCAACGGCGCATAGCGGTTCGCACACACTTGTTACACACACTGTTTTCACATCAAATTACAAGCGCGGTACCGCGCTTGTAATTCGATGTTTATTTTTTTGGACATTTTAGCCATTTCTAAACCATTTTTCTTAAAACAAACGTCACCTATGTTCGAAATTAATAATTTCACAACAGTATGTGTAATAATTTCCATTCCAGCTGACAAAGTAGTTAAATATCCAAAGCACCACCTTTCCCACTACTGTACGATACCTTTAAGAAAACTGCAAATATAGAGCAACAAACCACTAAAATGTTAATCATGTGCATCTGTCAGACATTCTTGTTCAACAATGAAAACAAAGAATGGGAAACAGTGAGGAGGATTGAGCTCTGGATATCAACTGTAGTCTCAGGACTGCATGGTTTTGACAAGCACGATCAAGATGATTCTCCTTTCCACCCAAGATCGTGGACAAGATGGAAATGCTCATCATCATTTGAATAGCCAGATGCACCATTTTTGCATTTTTCTTTCAGAGACTCATTTATGGGGAAATGCTATGCTCACTCATGTGTAAATGATATGATTCAAGTTGCATATCATAAATTTTAAAGAGGATTATGATAAGTTAATATTTAATATTTATTTGAAAATCTTTAAGTATGTGAGGGTATTAAAGGCAACATTTATTTTTCAGATAATTGACACCTTCTCAAAAGGTCCTCAAGGAATCACTTTCTTGGTCAAACACCGAACCAATGGGAAGGCCTACATTCTCAAGAAGATCGAATGTAACGATGACCCGGAAGCTAACCGTGCACTTCGAGAGGTCATGCGTTTCACCAAGCTCAGTCACAGGCATCTAGCAGTACCACGTGATGCTTTCGTCCACTGGGACTCAGCTGAAGCAGCTGTGTACCTGTGCATCGTGTCGGATTATTTCGTCACGGGTGACCTGGATAGCTTCCTCAAGGAGAAATCCAGAAAGGGGGGAAACATGTGTGAAGTGGACATGCAGCGTTGGATGGGCCAACTGTTCCATGCCATTACCTATCTTCACGATAGTGGAATTGCCCATACTGATTTAAAACCAAGCAACGTGTACCTGACACCGCAGATGGATTTACGAATTGGAGACTTTGGGATTCGGACCGTAATTGAGGACCTCCATCGGTTCAGGTGCAGGACCAGATCAGTGGTCTGGTCCCTCTATTGGTCGCCACCGGAAGTCTTTGAAGGTCCGCACGGAACGAAGACGGACATCTGGTCGTTGGGTTGCATCCTCTTTGAGATGGCGGCATTGGTTCAGCAGAGCGTTCTCAAGTCACGTGATGTCTTGTTGCAGTTGCGATCGGGCGACAGAGTCGAGTTCCTAGAATCCCTGAAGCATATCGGATTGGCGTACGAGAAGTCTTGCAACATCTGTGAGTGTGTGATACAAATGCTAACGGCCGACCATGAAGTGAGACCGTCAGCTCGAGATGTTCTAAAGATGCCCTACCCACGGCTTTGCCTAAATATGGTTACCAATAAGGGGACAGAAACCCCTAAACAGGGGCGTCGTTAGAAGAATGAAAGTATGGCACCCCCCCCCCCCCATCAGAATTTGTCTGTGTACAAAGTGCAAAAATTGGTGTTGTTTTCCTTATTTTTATTTTTGTTTGAGAAAGAATATGCCAATCTGTCAGCAAATTTGGAAATCCAACTTGGATTGTTTTTAAATTCTCAGCTACCAGGTGGGAAAATTTGCCACCCCCATACAAATAACAACAACCTTATGCCTCTGCCCCTTAATGATTAAACTTGAACAAAATCTGAACAAGCTAAATAGAACATACAGAACAAAACTGACATCCTCATGTCGAAAGACAGATGGAAACACGCAATAAGCTTTTGTTCAAGGAAATAGATTTTATTTCATCACTGTATGTTAACTATATCTATCTATAAAATGAGAATGCGTATCTATAATGATTATGGTTTAAGAGGTCCACGTGTATGTGAGAGTGGTAAGCTTGGCAACCGAAAGGAATCTGTCAGCATATGATATTATGATCACATCAGTACAAGATCAGTGGCTTTTGATATACCCTTGATATATCAAACGGGCAAAAAAGCCGTAAGATATGTTTAGAAAATATCGAAATATTTAATACATGTTGTATGCAGTCCTTAAATGGAATTAAATACTATGCCGAGTTTTATGTTCTCCTGCAGATGTTTTTTAAAGCGAAGCTTCTACATGTATTGATACTGAAATAATGTTTTCCTAGGTTAAGAACCTTGTTTATTCAACTCTCTTTTTAAAATGTATTTGTAGGAAATAAGTGACATAATATCTACATTTTTAGAATATTTATTTATAATATTGAAATCAGATACATTCGTAGATGGTTGACATTGCTCTTATTTTTTTAATATCATATCATGATCTGTTATCTAATAATAATTCGTCTTCTTTGAAAATCCATGACACCAACAAGCTGAATACGCTTTAAAATGAAAATTGATTGTAAATTAAAGAATAACTTGGGTCTTGGAGAACTTGGAGTCATTTAAGCTGTCGTATAGAATGTATAAAATAAATACATTAATGGGTGTATGAGCCCAAGATTGAATTTTTATTTATTAAGCATATGTCAATAATTCCGAAAAAATGGAAAATAACGTTTTACAAAATTTCATTAGGCATGTTCTGTCATTCCATCAGAGTAACATAATGAAATTACCTATACGCAAATTAATTAAGTCTAATTTCAAGAGTAAAACGTTTAGATTATAATTTTGTAAATTTGAAATATTAAGGTGTGAAATCGTTTTGCTTATGTGGAGAAGATCTATGGAGGATCAACATTGTAAAACATAATTTTAAGAAATGAAAGTAGAAGATTTTAGCTCACAAAAAATTTAATCGAAAAAAAAATGTAACTTTCATTTTGAAATTAGTACGGTCAATGGCGTAGCCAGACTTCTTTAACAGGAGGGGCACAGACGAGGGGGGGGGGGTGTTGATCTCCAAACACCTGGGGTGGGGGTAAAGGTAGAGTTAAGGTCTTGACCCCTTAGTTCTGTGGATGACTTTTTTAGCGGATGCATGGGGGTGCCCCAGTGTGCCTCGTTGGATACGCCTATGAGTACCCTGATAGATGGAACTAAGTTTTCGTGGTGTGTCATTTGCGCAGCATTGGTTGTGTCTCGAATTTATTTTGACTGTGGTTAATTCACGCCTAAGAGTACTCTGTACTACTGCCATCTACGATGACTAAACCTTGATAAAACGGCAGACCTGAGCAGAGGGAAATCCCGAAGTGAGAGGGTACAACAGGTAGGGCCACTAAGGAGTTGCGAAAGGGGTGGGGAGGGGGAGGAGGAATGGGTGTATAACCTCCCCCTCATTCACATTTTTTATCTCCAAATCAAAGGTTTTCATCCCTCCTCTGCAGATAAATGATGAGCCTGTTGGAAAACTTCGGACGACAATCTGATAACCTGAAAAAAATTTACTCCCAAGCAAATTTCAAATTTTTAGGTTGTTTTTTTAGGCCCTTTTTTTTTTTTTGCTGGGGGAATATTTTACGGTTAGCTTGTCTACAGATTTGGTCTGCCATACCCAGTTGCGAATAACCTAAATCTTACATACCCTAAGTTCACACATTAACACGTGCTTCTCCCCCTAATTTTATTTTTTGCCCCCCCCCCCTCTTAAAATTATAGGCACAAAAAGGCGCCTGGAAATTGTGATTCCCTTTTTTTCTTTCAAACATTTCTCGGATTTGTGCCCCTTTTGAAAAAAAAACCTGGATTCATCCTTGTACCCCAATTCAAAATGCTTTAGCGATGTCGATCTGTAGGGACGTCATCATATTGGTCAATTTCTGTTGCAGTATAGAATACGACTTTTATCAACAGGCTTATTATTCATCGAATTGCAAGTTAATTCACGAATCTTCAAATCGGCAATACAGCTTGTCAATCTTTTTCCAAAATGGACTGTTATTTCCAAGACATGGATGGAATAACATACATTTCTTTTCCTCGCCCCTCCCTTTTTCTCCTCTCTCTCTCTCTCTCTTTCTCTCTCTTCTTCCTCTTCTGATCACCTCCAGAACCATTCGTGTTTACTTATGATTTAAGAGTTCGCAAGGCGTCAAGATTTTAACTAATCTTTAAGCTTCAATTCTCAGTGCTGTGCCTTGTTGGATCATTTCTCACAAAATATTTCTAAATTGACACACTGACATTTATTTCATTTATCAAGTTCTAAAATGTATTTCATTTTAGAACTTAAGAAATAATAAGAATGAGTAGAAGGGAGGAATGGCTAACGTGCCCCACGGTATCGTTGACGGCTTTACTTGTATGAACTCTGACCCTATAGTATGCCATGTCTTTCAAGTTTATCAGGCCTGTGCATATTATGCATTCCTTCTGTATGTGTAGCATGTGCTTTGCAATGTACCTATCTGAAATTTTTACAAATATTTCAGCTGATATAAAATATAGGCCTAATAAAACAGATGATAGCAAAAGAGAAATAATTGTCCATCAAATTATTGATTTGCCTTCTGCATTGGGTGGTCCCATGGGCGCAAATCCAGGGGGGACATGTCCCCCCCCCCCACCTTTTTGAAAATAGGCGAATGTCTCCCCCCCCCCCCCCACCTTTTTGAATAACCTTTGGTTTTGGGGGGGGGTGGTTTTCCTTGTCAGAGAATTTTGGAGGCGAATGTCCCCCCAAATTTCAAAATGGATTTGCGCCACTGGGTGGTCCCGTTGTTTTTATAGTTTCATAGTGCGCAGTTAGATTGCCATATGATTGCTAAATGTACATATCTCTCGCAAGAAGGTTTTTTTTTTAGACACTGAACAATACACATTTGTAGCTGCGTATCGAAAAGATAATATTAACCGGGGCCACCCCCCCCCCCTCTTCGCCCAGTACGGGTGGAATAAATCTTGAAGGCACTGGTCGGTGTGCCCTATGTGCCCACTGCAAGTTTTGTTGCTGATTCAAGGCCTTCAAAATGGTGGGGAGCCAGTAGGGGGGGGGGGGGTACGCTGGCTTCACACTCGTCACAAATCACTATGACTGAGACAAGATGAAATTCTGTATATATACGATGTGCTAAAAAAACACGTGAAAATTGGAAACGTGAAATCCTTACTGCTAAATAGGGCACTGTGCAAATTTACATTTCAAATCTGTGACTAGAGTACAATGCCATTACTTCATTATAAATGTTTGAATAACAGCAAAGCTCTATTAAAAACACAGTTCACGGGTACGCCTTTAAACTGCACGGGCCTACATCCCACAACCAACAAGAAAATTGCGCAAGTGAAATCTTTACTGCCAAACAAGGCAGTGTGCAAATTTACATTTCAAATCTTTGACCTGAGTACATATCTTATTATTTGAACGACGTCAGAGCTCTTTAAATGAAAAACTGAAGTTCACATTTGCATGGCGTGTGCACGTCCATATTTTGTATATGAGCGGGTTATTAAAGCTCCCGCTCCATTTAGCACCGTCAACTGTTTAAGAGATGGAAGGATTCACCCACGATACTGACACTTTCTGTATAAATAAACACATCTTCAACAAGGCCTTCAAGATATGGCTAGAGAAAGGATATTCTGGATACCGTATAAGGACACTTAAAAACTGGTAAGAATTCACTCGAATTACAAGAAGGTTCACATTTTCATAGAGGTTGTTTAAAGTTATTTTACGAAAGTGTGAATTCATTTGATTACATGAAGGTTCACCTGTTCTTTGAGGCTGTTTAAAGTTCAATTTTACCGAAGTATGATTCTATTTCTCGAACAAGAAATTCACAATGTTCATGACTTGGAATAATACTGATAAATGCAAACTGAGAAGGGATTGTTCGAAACCTGTAAAGATTCGGAACTATAAGCAACTACAGAGCTACAATGCAAAGTTGAAGACTTTGGCCCGTATTCTCGGAAGTGGCCAAAGTTAAAGGGTGACTAAAATAAAAAAATAATTGCCCATTTTTCGTAGGAAGGAGTCATCAGGAGCCAAAAAATATCTATCACACACTTTTTTATGCATTCAGTCGTATTTCATAATCATTTGAAAAGTACATTTTTGCTGATTTACACAGCCATAAGCCCCGCCCCTAAAAAAAACCCATCGAGCGACATCGTGATCACGTGATCTGTGACGTACGAGAAGTAAGGGAAAATATCCCACCAACCTATATACCGTGCGCACCCGCAGGCCCCGGCAGGCCCAGCCCGGTGCCGAGCATGACATTCACCGCATCGACCATTTGCATCGCATATTTTCGTGTGTTTAATTCATCACAATAACTTTGATTTTGGGACACAATTTCATCAATAATGCCAAATCAGTGTATAGTTGCGGGCTGTAGCAAGACCCCTAAAGATGATGTAAGCCTACGTACATCATTTTGCTAAAGATGAAAATCTACGGAAATTGTGGGTCGCAAAGGTATGCTCACGCGGGCAGAGTGGCAAGGGCCAAGCGAGTGGAGTACAATTTGCAGTGATCACTTTTCTTCTCCAGCAGCTGCAGCAGCTTCACCCGCGGCCCCTTCCCCCGCGACCCCTTCACCATGCCCTGGCACGTCTTCTGCGAGGGGTTCAAACATAATGGTCGAATTCCCCTTGCCACTGCACTTGAGCTTCTTCTCTTTCGGGATCGATAAATCATCTGATAAATTAGAGTTCGTATCTGGCTCAAAAAAAGTCCTCCAAATCGGACTCGCGATCACTATCCATCTCTCTAAGTTACTCGAAGAATTCAGCCAAAAATCTAAGTCAGTACTACCGTAGTACATGTAAAGCGAAGTAAAAAAAAGGCGAGAGTAAAAACAAACCAAACAAAAGCGTTCACCAGTCGCTAGTTGCCGTACTAAAGATGTGTAGTACATTGCACAGACGCATAAAACGGCTGTGTACGCGTTTAAGACCAATGCAAAACTATCGTTCGGCAAGCTCAGATGGATGAGCTAAAAAAACAAAACAAGAGCTGTATATTTGGGCAAAAGTGTTCACTGATCTTAAAGAAAATATATTGATAATGATTATTCACTCCTTAGTCTGTATTGATTAATTTCCCTTTTTCATAAATTGTCCGTTGAACAGAGGGGTCAAATACCGTATTGTGTGTACAATGTTACATTGCCGCAGCCTGCAGATCTTGTGCCTCTTACTCTTCATACGTCACTTGGGGGTGTGACGTCAATTAGCCAATCAGCTCACGAGTTTTAAGGACCGGTCCCCAAACCTCTACTTTTCCCCCTTTTTCGCCAAAACGAGACATAATTTTGACAATCAATTGCCAGATTCGTGATTTGAATGCAAAAATACATGGAAACAGCACCCTTTTTCTCTCTAATTTAGTCACCCTTTAAGCCTGCTTTAACGCAGGCCATTGATTTATGGAAGGCCAATTGCCAACCCCTGAGTCCCGTATTATGTAACTAAATAAAGAAATAAAATAATTATCTGGCAGGATCACAAATCAATTTTTGTTTTTGCATTTACTAGTAGTTATAGAGGGAGTCTATGGCGTTTTTGTAGGATTAAAAGTGGGTGACATTTTGGCTCTCCATAATTCAGAGGCCTAAATCTACACACTTAAGCGGGGGCTTGCACCCTTCGAGAATACGGGCCTCTGATATGATGGTTATTCACCGTGACCTGGCGAGGCGTGGGGTGGCGTGGAGTGGCGTGGGTCCAGCCACTAAAAGGGCACTGGCATCACGCGGGCACCAGTCTTTATAGTGAAATGAAAATGAAATGTGAATTAACATGGCATTAACATGAGTGTGCTGAAGGGATCTTAACAAGTTCTTATTTGTCTTTTCCCATCCCCTTCCCATTCTCTCCCCCCCCCCCCGAATCTAATGAATATGAAAGAAAGGAAAGAAAGAAAAGGAGGCAGAGTATTGACAGGAAAAGGAGAAGGGGAAAAGGGAGAGAAAATAGGCGAAAGGACGCCCTCACGCACCCTCCCCTTATATTCAGTGGTCTTGCAAATTCTCATTTCATTTTCCGAGTTAGACCGATGGCCCCCCCCCCCTCCCCGAATAAGCCAGTGCACCCCCTCAACAGTTGGACTCACGCTACGCCACTATTGAAAGGTATTATGGAAATGATTGCTTTTCTCTTTTTAAAAAATCATCTTTGAGACGGTAAGACCAATAAGAGTATTATTCAAGGCAGCGAATCAAAATCACTATTGAGTTATCGCCGCAAGCAAGAGGTTCTGCAAAGATTTTTATTTTCCCAATTTATCACAATGGAGTAGACGAATATCTAACAAAAGGTGGCGAAGATGGGGTCATCAGATCCCAGTGAAGACGACGACGACTACCGCCGCGGAACGAATGATGAGACCACTTTGGCAAGGAACGTCCCCGACGACCACCACGATGATGCGAGCCATAGCATAGAACTTGGAGAGAGGAAACCGCTGTTGGGCGATAGGAAAGGCAAAGAGAGAAAGGAAGGTAAAGAATTAAACCTACTGGCCCGTGTTCTGCTAAAATTTAAACCAGTCCCCATGTTCCCTTGGTCTAAAGTCGAATTTGAACAAATAATAGTAATAAAGATGGATTTATACAGCGCATCAGAAACTATGCAGTCTCTCTCTGCGCTAGGTTTAAGTTTTCCTTTTATTAAACATGACTTTAGACCTAGTGGCTGGTTTATCTGAATTAGCAGAATACCAACCCTTACAAACGTCGTGTAAAAAGGGTCAGGGGGCGTCGGCGTCGGCGTCGGCGAAACCGACATGTTTAAATAGCTAATCTCTTCTTCTACTCCTTCTCATTTTTCCCTTTTGGTGTAAAGTATAGGGAAACAGCCCCCTGTCCCCTGTAAAGTCGCCCCTTGAAGGGACATCTTTCCGAAGACATTGTGAAATTCAAAGCAAGATTGAAGCTACATGTGCTTTTCGAGGAAGGCACATATACACACATAAAAGTGCACTCCGTATGCACCATTTAATTTCATGCACAGTTTCATTATAGGCTATGTATTCGAAATGTAAACAACCAAGACATTTTCCCCTGGCACTGTGTAAATTGAAATAAGGTCACAATTTTGCTTTAAAGAATGTACACTGTCATTCTATTCCATTGTTCCAGTTGCGGATATGGTTCAGCATGTTCTGCTTGGCCTTTAAAGTAATCATTTTGGCTCAAAATAAGGTCAACTATTTTGCGTCACGTGAAAATATATGTACAAAAAAATATACACATCAGTTTCATCTCACTGCATGGTTTCTTCTTCACAACGAATGACAGTTGTAAACCCATGCAAACTAAACGGATCTAACGTTCTTTTAAAAGCAATGACATTCACAGATGTCCAACCAGACGGTCAAATCTCTTTCAAACTCCACGTACAAAAAAGCTTGTTAATATATTTTGGAACTCACTTGACACGGCGTTGAAATAAAGCCCATTATTTAGCACATTTAAATGTAAATACGTTTATACTGTATAAATTGTCCTTGTTGGAAAGCTAGAAAAATCAAGAAACATATATGTATACTCGTATATTTAACATGTTTAAACCAAATGTATTAGACGGCCTCTTTCCTCATGCGTTCCCTCTCTCTTTCTGTTCCTCCTCATCTCCTTCTAGTTATCCCTGCTTCCTTATCCCCCTCCCCCCCCCCCCCCGTATTGCTGGTTCATGACATTTATTTTTGCTTTTTTCTCTCTCTCTCTCTCTCCAGTACTTTTACATCCCCCTTCTTCTTCTTTTTTTCTCCCCCCCCCCCCTCCTCGCTTTAAATACTTGTTAATATTGCTCAAATTAGCACGTTTCTTTCCTTTTTCTTTTGATTTGAGGACTTTTACTATTCTTACTTTTTTTCAAACGGGGAGGGGTCTATGAAATACAAGACATGCTTACTTAATTGACTCCTCCATTTATGTTTTACTTTACAATTACAATGACTTTTACATTGTACCAATTATCGCTTTATCAGTGTAAAGCATAACCAAGTCAATTGACTGATTGAACGATTGGCACCTTACACTCAGAGCCACAAAAACCTGTGTGTTCCAGAATGTCACAAATTCGGACCCTTATTTGTGTAAATACCCATATATTTGTGGAAATCAGTAAACTGTGAAATTTTGCAAACTTTATTGTACTTTAAACTATTGCAGTATGATGAGTTTTCATCAACGTTACAGAAATATCTGACAATGATGTAAGTTTTCATTGACACTGCAAAAAACTTATCATGCATAACACCACTTAAGTTGGCGAATGATGACAGTTCATTAAACATGTTAAACGATATCAATAAGGGTTTAGTAGGATACCTTCAATATTTTTCTTTGTATTCTTATCACGATGAACCAATTAACTCGTGGCATTGCATCTAACATGCACTAAATTAAATGCACGAAATAAAGTTTATTGGGTTTTTGCAATTATAATCAAAAATTTCATGCATTTATACATATTTGTACCTGAGGGCATGTTTGCCAGTCCGAAGTTTTCTTCGAAGGCACCAAACATTAAAAACGTTAACGGGATTTTAAAGAGGAGTATCATAAGTTTAAGGAGATATATGAGGGTTAAAATTTGGGTGGTATATTTATATAAGGCAAAGGGGAGTAGAGCATGCCTCTTCTGTACTGTCCCTAGGGTAATTGGCGAACTTCTTTTCAGAAACTGTCTGTCCTTGAGGTTCAACATCCTCTCCACCAAGGTCAAGGAAAACGATGAACTTTGAATTACCTGCTTGGTTTCGTTATGACTCTTTCATTGGTATATCATTGGTATACCTTGAATCTTTATCTACGAACATTGCACAACTCCGAGTTCAATGTAACAAAATGAACAGCCCGACGAAATAATTATGGACTGATCCTGCAGGCTGGGGGTTGAAATTTTGTTGCAAAATCAAGGGAAATTCTTGATATGGAGGTGAATACATTTTACATAAAACGACAATATGCAGTGAATATCTATCAGACGGATCGAGGTATTTGCAATTACACTGAAATTGAAATTGAATTCATTCACACACTTTCATAAAATCTTGCAAAAAACATACAAAAGACATTACAAAGCATCGTCGGATTACAAAACACACACACACAAAAAAAAAAAACAAAACAAAACAAAAAACAAAACAAAACAAAAAAAAAACCTTGTAGATAGATGATCCTATAATACACAGTTATCTAAGGCAATTACAAACATGGATACATAGCCTTTCTTGTACCCAAATCTCGATTCTTATTACACTGGTTTACACATGTCAAGTGACCAAAGCACGCAACTATATGGAGAAAAAAAAATGAGCAAGCGATCGGAAGTGTGAATGCGCTCTATGCCTGTCACGTGATCAGATTTCAGTCAATATGATTCGCGCTTGCAAATACCCTACATAACGTTTTTGCATTTTCAAATTATGTTTTGACTTTCCATTTTCTAGGCAGATGCTACATACCAAAACGTCATGAACTTCTATTTCTTGCTTTTATGGGAACGAGCATGATGTTTGTTATGCGCATCAACGTCAGTGTTACCATGGCAGTGATGACGAACGCTACATTCACCACTCAGGCAGAGGATCCAAATCAGACAATGGAAACGTGCCGTTCACCCAATAGTACCAGTATAGATGAAGATGCCCAGGCATGTTCACATAATAATGATTTTTTAAATTATTTTTTATTTTTTTCAAATCATAAAAAAGAAGAGAAATGGTCTTCAAAAACTTTCAAAATCATTCTATTCTTCGATTGGTCATTTACATTGTGCTATAATAAGATCATAATTTGATAATGATTACGATGAGTAAAGACAGACATTATTTTGAAACGAGCATGTGAAAATAGCAATGGAAATGTCTCAGTAAGAGCTCAGGAAATGTTCATGTGTACAGAAAGTAAATTCAATTTAATGAAACTACAGAAGCATATTCATAATGGTAGGTTAAGATTATATTTGTGTTCAGTTTTTTTTTTTTTTTTTTTGCCAAACTACGGTATATTCAGTGAAATTGTAAATTTGTATATTGTGATTTTGCATGTTTTTTTTATCTGTAAAACTATCACAATTCAGCCATCCGGCTACAAAGATCTGTTCTAATAAACCTTGTACTGAATTGAATTGAATTGAAATAAATAAAATTAATAGACGTGGAAATAGTAATACATGAACAAATAAATGAAACTGTTTTACACTTCACAAAATGTCGCGAAATTGGTGTAATAAAGAATAAGAATTTCATTGTGTTTCTATGGTAAGTGTGTCAACTATAAGCCCCGTGATTATCTTTGTGAGAAAAGAAAAGGCTACAGATCAATCATTTTGGCAAAAGAAACTGACTATTTTGGGGGCTCACAGAGAAAAAAACAACAACTTTAATTTCCTTTTCTAGTGATAATTTCAACAACGCAGACTGCCGGAGTTATTTTCATATCTCGTTCTTCCCCTTTCTGAGTCTTTTCTGAGTAGTCTTTGAAGTAAAATCTATAATAGCAGGTCATTTTCTCGGGGCAGCACATTGATTATGTTTTGGTTAACATATTTTTCTTGTTGTGATAGAATTAATCAATGGCAGGTTATTTTTTTCGGACCAGTTCGTTTACATCATCAAGGAAACCTTGATTATGGTTATTATTTTTTCTTCTTCTGATTTTCATCAGGACGGTGGTGAATTTCTATGGTCAAGTCACGAACAAGAGCTCGTACTGGCCGGTTTCTTCTACGGTTACTCCGTTGCCCAGATACCCGGCGGATGGCTAACGGATAAGATCGGAGGGACTCGGGTCTTCGGAATCTCAATGTTCCTCTCGGCCGCCGTGAGTTTACTTAGCCCGATTGCAGCACAACTCGGCCCTTCGTACTTTATTGCCGTCAGGATCGTATGCGGTATCGGCGAGGTATTGTTTTGTTTCTTTGTTTCTTTGTTTGTTTTGTTTTTTAATTATGCTTTCTCGCATTCCATCAAATTGTTCTGTACATACACTCCTATTAACATGATTAACTTCACAGTCTGCACTTCAACCAGAGGCGTCGGACCAATGGGCTCGGGCAAAGCATGGGGGTTGATCTTTTGTCTTTGTCCTTCGAGTTCAGCAATGGAATTAGGAGGACTGGTTCGCATGAATATATGCATTAATGCACATTTGCTTGGGTTGAGTTTCATGTTGTTGGTCCTAGTCCACTGCTGAAGCTCGTCAGCACTATTTGGATAGTAGCCACATCACTCGAATTCTTGCATTCTAGGATCGACAGATTATCCACGTATTTCCAGTGTGGACTCTGGCTCTCTTGGCATGCGTCGTTGATTAGACACAGAAAAATAAGCAGGCCCAACCGTGTTCCAAGCGGGGCTCAAGCATTTACTTTCCTCCAATCAGAGACCGCTGATCTATACTTGACGCACTGCTTTCGGTTACTGAGGAAATCACATGTCCATGCAGTAACCGATGGCTGGACATTCATATGTAGCAATTTCGGCAAAGCCAGTTTGTGGTCGATCCGGTCGAAAGCCTTGGAAAAGTCAGTAGTCAGCAGTACAGATGTTGATTTAGGCTTGTCCACATTTGCATGTATCTTGTTGAGAAGATCGATTCCCTCTCTGTTGCCAGAATGTGCTTCATCGATAGATCCCTCTATGTCTTTCAAGACCCACTTTGGCAATAAGTTTTTCAGCAACTTTCGAAATGTGATCCGTCAATGATACAGGACGCAAGCTTTCGATGGTGAGCTGTGGGGTTTGGGGAATTGGCACTACATAGGCACGTTTCCAGCATGTTGGCACAACTGCCTGTTGAAAGGACGAATTGAAAATATCACAAAGAGGTGTACTGAGCTCATAGGTGACAAGGATTATTTTTCTCTTGGGATTCCATCAGTGATTTATCATGTTTACTCTGTTTGCTGCACTTCAGCTCTCTATAATCCTCCCATGGTTTTACAAGTGGAAGAGGTTTATCTGCAGGGAGATATGTTGGCAGAGTCGATGTATCCAGCTTCTGGATATCATTTGCGGTATTTGCAAAGAACGTGTTCATCTCTACGGCACATCCCGCGAAGTCAGATGGATCTAAACCTGGGATACTGATTACAGGTGATTTTGTCTGGCCACTCGTCATGAACTTTAGATGTCTATGCCATTGTGACGAATTTGATTTCTTGAACTTCTGAACACGGTTGACAAAGTAGTCAGCTTTGGCCGTTTCGATCTGTCGTTTCATCTTGTTCCTAAGCGGGTGCCATGTGGCTATGTCTTTGTTGGCAAATGCAGTTTGACGTTTACGAATCAAAGACTTGATGGCTAATGTCATCCATGGTTTATAGATTGACTTATCAACAACAACAACAAAAAATTGATCCTTTTTGGGTTGGTTGACATTAAATCTAATGGCATTAAATGATAACCATAGGACCCAATTTACGCCACTATCCTCGATGCATATGTTTTTACCCCCATCGATACTGCAGGCGGGTACCTTCCCAGCACTAGGTTCAATGGTGGCTCGCTGGTTCCCTCCACGTGACTATTCGAAAGCTTTCTCCATTACATTATCTGGTGAGTACATTAAGACCTTCTCGCCACGGTTCGAATGTTCTATGATATTGAGATCCGTCTTTAACGCCTTCAAAGTAAAAACATTGAAGGAGGCTGTCAAATGCATAATATTTCCTCCTGCAGTGAAGTGGCTTTACTGAGAGATGGCCATTGGGTTTGACCGTACATTGTTTTTCTGCCTTTGGTATTGACAGGGTTAACAGGAAATTAACCGTTCATAATAACTTGTCTTGTGCGGAAGAGTTATTCCTGTTTAATAATTATCTAACTTTTGATGGACAAGTGCACGAATTTTGAGTTTAAAAACACAATCGATTTTGTGGACATTTCACATCTGTTCACATAGTATAATTTATTTACAGTAACATAAATCGAATAAAACAACTTTCAATACAAGGAAGAAGGTGCGAATCGAAGTAAGCATACACTTGAAAATTGTATTGTTATTAATTACATTAAGAGAGAAAGGAAAACAAAGTATTAAACCTGATGGACGCACTGAGGCTCTATCCTATAAAAATTATTCAAATATTTCCTTTCCATTTTCTTATTACCAGGGGCAAAGTTTGGAACATTCGTCGGGACTGTGTTGTCTGGTCTCATATCCAGTTCCAGTTTGCTTGGTGGATGGCCTCTCACGTATTACACTTTTGGTGAGGGTATCTTCATCAATTATTTATCGCTATGAACGCATCAAGAAATTCAAATTAACATCTTAAACCAGTATAATAGCAGGACCCCTAAGGGTGCAAAACTGAACTGAACCCTTAATGGGTCACATTTGCACCCATGGTTCACTTCTGTATCGTCGCTTGCTGATGGTGCATCATTTCTCATTTGTTATTATGGCCTTTCTTGGCGTCTCAATCCAACAGACAATTTCCTATCCCATGACAAATTGATTTTAAAAACTGATAAGATCATACAAGTTCATGATTCCCGCATCATGTGCAAGACATGTTTTAAGAGTTGATTGGTGTGCATATAATCTGCTTTAAAATGGTATGGAGTTGATTAAAAAATTCTTCAAATATTTGTCAAAAATCAAAAAGCATTTTCTTAATTAATTATCCTATCTCACATAAATTAGTTTGTTGTTTAAACTCAGTCAATGTAAAACGACAACTTTGTGCCAGCTTTTCATGCAGACCTGTTGTGTAATGGGAACGGCAGTTTGTTACATAGAAAGATGGTTAACGATTACAATAATTCAACTCTAAGGTAACTCTCCTTCTCTATACCTTTCATTTTTTGCTACTGCATAAAGGTGGATTTACTCTACTTTTGGTTTTCATCTGGATGGTTCTTATCTACGAGACACCGGGTCATCATCCAAGGATATCTTCAAAAGAAAAGCAGTATCTCTCAACGACGGTTATCACAAAGGAGGTAAAACAAGTTAACAAAAACAACTAACATCCGATCCATAGTTAAGGTTCTGAAAGAACACCCTTTCCATGAACTGAGACGTATCCCAAACAAGCTCCTGCTTAAAAGGATTTGCACCTTCTTCCTTGAATTGTCATGCCCTAGAATAATGATTATGTTACGCTTTATAAATAACATTATTTTGATATGTTGGAAAATGTGAAAGAAATTTTCTTTGAGCATGGAGGTACTCTGAAAGAAAGAGGATTTACCACAATGGGGGTTCATCTGCAACATTTTCCATTGAATATGTCACTGGAATATCCTATGTACTTTCTTTATGCTAATAAATGCTAATAAGTTCTTTATTTCGTATCCATAAGTAAAATATAATATTGCAAAATCTTTTGTTTTACCCGTCCTATTTTCTTCATAATTATATAGACCAAGAAGATATCTATACCGATCTGTGACATCATAACATCTGTCCCAGTGTGGGCCATAATCATCACATCTTTCTGCGGTTCCTGGACCAATCAGATGGTTTTCACTAATCAACCCATCTATCTCAAGCACGTTCAAGGGATGAGTATTGAATTGGTATGTATGAGTTAGTTGCTGGTAAAAATGAGCTGTCGTTGAAATGTCAAAAAATAACACCCTTCAGATAAAAAGAAGGAAGTACTAAAGAAACACACACATCCACTAAGATATTTTCATTTAGTTTCTATAATATGATTTACTACAAATAATTTTATTTATCATTCATCTGTTCCTTTCCTCTTTACCCCACTATGGAATATCTTCCCATCTTCATGGACTATTCAGATTGGTATCATTGCTGCTATTCCCTTCGCTCTCGAGGCTTTCTTTTTGGTAGTTGGAGGAATGATCAGCAACAAACTGATAAACAGACAGACGTTGAGTGTTGCAGCCACTAGGAAGTTGCTGACCTTCATTGGTAGGTAAAAAAGGCTACATAACACCAAAAAAAATTCCTTAACTCTTAAATTGTAATAGATTTATTTTCCAGACCAAAGTCCTAATATGCAGACTTACTGTTAAGTCGCAAGGCTGTCTTCAATTAACACAGGCCAGAAAATTAGAACCTTCTATCCTGATTCAATCAGACTGCATGTGGAATGCGCTTCCTTCATACACAGGCACCTGTACCTAACTTCACTTGTCGACTTTTAGACCGAGGTGCAGAAATAAAACCTGCCCATCCTCTCGCATTTTTTGCCGCACGTACATTAGAGCTTCCTTTGCATAGTACACAAAACTGCACAACTTTAAAAGTGCGAACATACAGTGGCCACAAGGTGGCCCAACAATTCAACAGAAGAAGAAGAAGAAGAAGAAGAAGAAGAAGAAGAAGAAGAAGAAAAGGAAAAGAAGGGGAAGAAGAAGAAAAAAGAAGAAAAAAGAAGGAGTGGGAGAAGAAAAAGAAGAAGAAGAAGAAGAAGAAGAAGAAGAAGAAAAAGAAGAAGAAGAAGAAAAAATGAGATCGTTTTTTACGCAGTCGTTTCTGTAGAAAGAGTGGAACAATATCGATATTTTACCTCGTTGCACCATTAATAATTAAGCTGCCCTAACATCATTTTTTTTTGTTGTTGTTCATTCCTTACCGATGATATAAGCGTTTATGTTTTTCCACGACAGGTTTCGTTCTTTCTGCTCTGTGCTTCCTTCTCCTGGCCTTCGTTGATTGCAACACCACCCTCTCTGTTGTGTTCATGATTGGTGCAGTTGGCTTCAATGGTATCTGCACCAGCGGATACTACGTGAGCCTGATGGACATAGCTCCCAGACTCGCTGGAAGTCTCATCGGCTTGGTAAACTCTTCTTCCGCTTTGTCAGGAACCCTTAGCCCATATATTGTCGGTGTCCTCACTCCCAACCAGGTAACTATCTATCATTTCTTTGTAGATGGCAAAGATATTACTGTCGATAATCCGAGAAAATAAGTCAAATACGATAACCAAATGAGTTCATTATCAAAATGATGAATACTGGCTTATAGTTGGCAAGAAATGTTGTCGTTTAGTTTTCCTTTGCTTTTACTTTGAAACAGTAAATGTCAGTGAAAATACATACTCATTGCATGCTCCAACGTGACACAATTCTATTTAAACCAATGGTATAAAAAAATCGTTGGTATAAACAATAAACCATTCGGCCTCACAACTGTATATATATATATCTATATATATATATATATATATATATATATAGTAATTTTAGGTAATAACATTATTTTGATGAATGTTGTTTATTTTGTCTAAATGAAAATTGTCTCGCAATTTGGCATCAGGCAACCTTAGCGATTGTTTCTGTTCCTCAAATAATCCAGGTGTGTGTTTTGTTTTTGTTATTTTGCTTTTTTTTTCTGGTGAAAAAAATCATAATTGTCATGCTTTCCACTCATTATGCCTATGTTATCCCAGGATTCATCATATTCTACGATTCCACAATACAAACCTAGCACGAACTAACCACAAAATCATTTCAATCCGAACAGGGGCGGACTGGTCATGGATTGTTTTGGGTATTTTGGCGAGTTTTCCCCCACCGGTCGGTCTATATTTTGGTTTAAGAGGGCGCGTCATACAAAAAAAAAGGCCGGTCAGCTACAAAAAGGAATGGTCTTTCCGAAATTTTAGTCCCAGCCCGCCCTTGAATTCGACTTTACTTTATTATCTATTTCATATTATCTTATCAGTCTGATATTACAGGTTGGGAAACGGTCTTCTTCATCTCCTTTGGCATAAACATGTTGGCGTGTCTGGTTTTCTTACTGTTTGGATCAGGAAAAGAGCAGGCTTGGGCTAAGCAACCTAAGGAGGAGGAGGACGCCTGAGTCTTCTCAGAAAAAACCCCCACAGAATCCTGGAAAGTTACAACGCTGATTAATTTTTAGCATTCGGAATATCTACGTACATAGGCCTATTATTTGTAATCAAGAGCAGTAATGTTGGTTACTACATGCAACGATTAGGTTTCTTACAGTGAATTCAATTGAAATAAAGTGACACTGCATGCTGCATAAAGCTATTTTGTTGCACTCATGTGAATGTGCATGATGAAGGTGGGAGTAAAAATATGAAATTATTTTAAATTGAATAGTAGGCATATCCCTGGGAGGTTTGGCGTTATCAGTAATACATCCGTCAAAATATTCCGCGACGGTTGAAATGTGATTTAACTCAAGGAAGAACATCGATTGATTTTTTTTCAAACATGCCCAATACTACTTTAAAAGTGCTGCTGTGAAATTCAAACTGGCTTAGATGGCAACGAGATATATCTGAGAAAAAAATATTCATATTACACATAACGAATATTGCGAAATCAATAAACTGAACATGCGAAACTAGACATATGTTTCTAAAAACCCACAGGTGGTGTTCGGTCACCGCTCTTCATATTTCTTCTTGAGGAGTTTAGACGGCCGAAAGTCTTATTTTTTGTTGCTCTTCGTACAATTTTACTCCAAATTGAGTACTGAATTCTCAGAAATTTATCTACTATCACCCTGAAAAACTATCCCTCGAAAAATATTAATTCATAAAATTATAACCTTCCCCTAACAATTATTACCCCCAGACAACTACCCTACTATCTATTTACATCTAGGTCGTTCTTCGAGGGAAATTCGAGTAATTTTTAATGGATATTGTTCGGGGGATTGTTATAGAGAAGGACTGGTGTTCTTTTGTGAAGTGGGCAGTAATACATGTATTTCTGAAATAGGTTGCGGGCCACCGAGTATCCATATCAATAGCTCATCTAAGGGCCATGGAATGTATTAAAAACTTTGAATACATCATCACAGTTTTTTCGATGCCTTTGTTCCTTGTTTGATGCAATTACTTATATTGTATTTGAGCATATTAATCCTATGGTGAGCTAGGAAGCGAAGCGAGCGAGCAGAAATTTTTTTTTTTAAATTCATGTCAATATTCCGTGTAGGTGTAGTTTGTATCCACTGATAGCATTTAAAGAAGGTTCTACACAACTGTGTTTTTGGTTTTTATTTCTTAACTTCATATCTTGGCCGGCCGCTATTTAAGAACCAATGTTCCAGGCGGTAGTAGCTCTATATGGGGTAATTGTCCGAGGATTGCGATCCTGATTACGAATGTGGACTATGACAGGAAAAGTGGTTTCTGATTTTAAAGCAGAAGACAGAATAAATTCTCGATTCTGTTTTTTATTATTTTTTTTGTTGTAGGAAATGACCTCGGAACAGCGGTGGTGTCGCTAGAGGGGGGGGGGGGGGGGGGGGGGGTGTCACCCCAATCAAAACTGCGCCAAAATGCGCCACCTCTGTAGGCTAAACAAAAATGAGGGAGGAAAGGGAAAGGGAAGAGGTAAGAGAAAAGGAAGAGGAGAAAACAGAAAGGTGAAGTTGAAAAAGAAAAGAAAAAAGGGAAAAGAAAAGGAAACCAAAAACAGAAAGAAAAGAAGGAAAAACTGGCCAAGAAAGGTAATATATTGCCAAACGGCATTCCCCTTCGGCAATGGGCAAAGAAAAATTCCGATATTCGGGCAGCGAGGTGTCAGAATGTCAACATAATCATTTGGGGTAGCGAGGTTCCGGATAATTATGTAACTTCTGTATAAAATTTCTGTACATTTTTTACAACAAATGTAATGGAAAAGTAGTCAAAAAAAAAAAAAATTTAATGCTGTTTCTCTGACTCTTGAGGGAAAATTAAGAAAACATATTTTTGTTTGACATGCTCGAGTGATATCTAAGGGTGCGTTTATACTCCCATTTCTCAGGCCAGAATGATCTTTTTGTTACACCTTTAGGTCAAAACACGGTTGCGTCCACAGTCATTTTCGTATAATCGCCGATTTAAAACTAACAAAAATGTGCGATTTGAATCGGAGTTTCTCCAAAAAGACGATTTCTGCGGAAGCATAAACTCCCAAAGGAATTTTGTAAACGCGTTTATATGACGTCATATAACGTCATATAAACGCATAGCATGAGCAGTGAGGTTTGCGAAACCCATGGCGAAACCAGCTGCAGAGCCCGAAAAGAAGTGTAAACAGTACCCCGTGAAACTGCATTTTAGATGAACGTTGAAAAACGCTCATTCTGCCTTCGCAAAGAAAGTCTAAACCCACCATAAGTTTCTTTGAAAGATGGTGATCTTGATAATAAATGCAGTCTATAATATCAAATGATTAGTATAAAATCTCTGTGGCGTAGCTACATGGGGAACGCTGAAGGGAGAAAGAGAGAAAGAGAGAAAGAGAGAGAGAGAGTACGTGAAAGAAATGAACAAAGAAAGATAGAGAAGAAAAGAAAGTCTTTTTTTCATGATTCACTCTCAAGTCGCTCAGGAAGTACAATGGGCCCATCCACCCCAAGGCTCACACTCGGCTGCTGGCAGAAATTGTAGCATTCGATTTTGAACCATTAATGTCTCTTTCATTCGTACTGATAATCTGTTTATGATGATGTAAGAATAAGATATTCCGTTGATAATGGGCAGTCTTGGGCCCCGTTTCATAAAACTTGTTATCAATAACAACTGCCAATTTTCTATGACTTTGTTCTCAGCCAATCAAATGCAACGATTTCAGTAGCTTATAACAATTGTCGTAACTTGCTATTAATAATAATTTTAATGTAACGGGCCTTGTTCGAATAGCTTCACCCAGCACTTTACCCCATGACTATGAAGACCTTTTTATTCTTGCTATTTTCATCATCATGACAATTAACCATATACAGTCAAACCTGTCTTAACGGCCACCTGTTTATAGTGACCACCTGTCTATAGTGGTCACTTATATTGCCTCCATAAAGCAAGAAATATGTGTCTTAGAACCTGTCTATAAAGGCCACCTGTCTATAGTGGCCACTTTTTCTGTTTCCCTTGGGTGGCCTTAATAGACAGGTTTGACTGTATATATATTATTTTTCACTTCCACTTCCACTTTCACTTCCAACTTCCAACTTCCAACTTCCAACTTCCAACTTCCCACTTTCAACTTCCAACTTCCAACTTCCCACTTTCAACTTCCAACTTCCCACTTCCCACTTTCAGGGGCGGATCTAGCTTTTTTCCAAGGGGGGGGTTTTAAGGGGCTGAGCTGGGTATTGCGAGGGAGCGTAGCGACCGAGCCCGAGCGAGCGAAGCGAGCGAGGGGGAGGGTGTGGGAGGGGGGATACCCCCCTCCCACAGTAGGGAGATTTTTCATTTTTAGGGTTGCCAGCTTGCGATTTTAAGCATACTTGCATGCTCTATTTTTTCTCTTTCTTTTTTTTTTTTTTTCCTATGCACATTAAATGTTTACTTGGCAGCCCAAGGGGGGGGGGGGTTTAAACCCCCTAACCCCCCCGTAGATCCGCCACTGACTTTCAACTTCCAACTTCCAACTTCCAACTTCCCACTTTCAACTTCCAACTTCCAACTTCCAACTTCCAACTTCCCACTTTCAACTTCCAACTTCCAACTTTCAAATTCCAACTTCCAACTTCCCACTTTCCACTTTCAACTTCTAACTTCTAACTTCCAACTTCCAATTTTCAACAAAATACAAGAAAGAAAAAAAAATCGTAATAATCATTAGGAGCTACATTAACATAGCCTGATTCAGAAAGGCCGAAATGGCTGTGGTCCATTATATAGAGGATAAAATTAGAAAGAGGGGCAAAGTGAGAGAGAGAGAGAGAGAGAGAAGGAGGATAGCAATATGTCGGCTTCTTTATTTCCAGGAAGGGAAGGGACATCTCAACATCGAACCACCACTCCTCCTTCTGATAATCATGGAATAGCCTCCAACTGCATGGTTTTAAAGATTGAGAATGGTCAGAAACAGTTTTATGAGGGTAAATTTAATACCATTTTAAAGATTTCCAAACTCTGGTTGCTTTTGTTTATGATTAAAGGATAGGGCATACGTTCAAAAAACGTTCTACGCCCAGTGTTGTTCAAAAAATTAATTGACTATCGGGAAGACCTATCATGAAGGACAAACAGTGTTATAAGAAGATAACTGTAAGGTTAAGCGATTATACTACATGTACTTGAAATATTAATATTTACTTATTATACGTCAGTGAGTGTGTTGAGAGGCGTACAAAGGGGAAGCTTCGACACGTAAACTTTCATCACGTTAAGATGCAGGGGCAGTGGAGTTGTTTAAGGGAACGCGGGGGAATCCCCTAGTCTGATGATAAAAATAATTAAAATATTAAAATAATTTAAAAGGAGAAAGGGAGAGAGAGAGAAAGGGATGACTGCGACGTAAAAAGAAGATGAAAGGATCCCCTCCTACACCCTCCCCCTCTCCATGACCTCCTTCCCTTGAATTTTATTGACCTAGTAAGACCAATGCCTCCCCCCCCCCCCCCCACACACACACACCCTCTGACACCAGTGCTCATTTAATGGTTGATCCCAGGCTACGCCACAGTGCACTTGAAAAAAATGTAATGAAGCAAAAGTCGTAAGGGTGACCCCGAGTCTAGTTATTACAACTTTGGACTTTACCACGAAGATTTAAACAAGTTAACCTATGCAACACATGACAAAGGTAGGCCTACATGTAGGCCTACAGAATTCCATTTAAGAAGCGAATAACAAAAAAGAAAAGAGTTGTGAAATAAGAAAATAACACAGTCTATTTTTATCAAAAATTGACACAATCAGTTTTATGGCAATATTTATTACGGGCAATAATTATGAAAACAAATATGCATAAAAGATAAAGAACATAGAAATGTATGCTATTGCGAAAATCAAGTGACTAACCTAGGGAGATTGACATAATGCTATAACTGCTGAGTCAACTCAGTACATTTAGTTTGATTTACTTTTGAAACAACAACGACATATGACGACTGAACTGGATCCCACAAGAAAATATTCGTAAGTACACCATGTACACGGTTGGTCATATAAAGGTGGATTTTTTTTTCCAACAAATTTTTCATGTCATCATTATTTCAATCTAAATTAACAATGGCATTTATGGCACATATAACCACTTTACTTTATCATTCTTAGGTACATTTGACAGTGATTTTTTAATTATTATTATCATTCCTAATCGGTTGGAGTCTTGAGCGTAAAGGCCACCGCACACCTTACGATCGGTCTGCGATCCGATTTGTGAAATAAATCGCTGTGGCATTGAATATTGGCCCTTTAACAAATGAAATCTACCCTATTCAGGTTCTGAAAAGCAATATGAATACTAAACATAGGGTTTTGGTGAGCTGTCAGCTTTCTACAGGGAATAAGGGCAAAATTAGTTTCAAATCGTAGGCAGTCGTACGATTTTTGTGACGTCACTACTACTCGGAGCCGATTTGGCCATTACACGGACTAGAAAACTCGGCAAAAGCCGTATTATCGATTTTACTATCTGTGTGACTATTCAGAACCTCAATCAAAAATATTTTTCGTTTTTAAATGATTTGTCAAATGATATTACATTTTCTTCTGAAATCGGATCGCAGACCGATCGTAAGGTGTGCGGTGGCCTTAAAGCGACAATGATGACAATTAACAGTAAATTATAAAGAATCGTGACACATTTCTTTTTAATCTTTATCAGTTTTCCAGATAATATTTTTGGGGTGATTTCATGGATCAATTTGCTTCACAGTAGAGTCCTTGTTGTTACTCAGTCACTAATAGCGGGTATGTTCACCCCTGGCATGAGTCAGGGCATGCAAACGTCGTGGCATGCTGTCCACTAGCTTGTTTACGACAGGCATAGCATCCCATTCTTCCCTCAGAGCGTCGGCCAACTCCTGCAAAGTTTGAGGAATAACATCTCTGCCGTTGATGCATGGCTCGGCCTACGGTATCCCATGCATGCTATATGGGGTTCGTATCCGGCGAGCAAGCAGGCCATGGCAATTGCTCCACACCCCCTGCCACAAGGGATTCCCTTACTGCAGCGGCCCTGTGCGATCTAGTCTAGTTCTGGACGTTTGTAAATATTTTGTCCGTAAAACCCCATGTACGTGCACCCAGCGTATAACCTTTAGGTGGAAAGGAGACGGCGCGAAGTCCTCTGATTCACTCTCAAACAAAGATCGAGAGTGAATCAGAGGACTTCGCGCCGTCTCCCTTCCACCTCCCTGGTTATACGCTGGGTGCACGTACATGGGGTTTTACGGACAAAATAATTACAAACGTCCAGAACTAGACTATGTGCGATCTAGCGTTGGCGTCCTGTAGTCGGAAATTGCGTCCATACACTCGTCTTGCATGTACGTGGAAGGCAGTGGTACTGCAAGATATCCCGGTACATGGCGGCGTTGACGTCCCATGATGTCTTCTCCACAAGCGACGAAGACGACTCGTCGGCATTTTTCCTGTTTCTGTGGCAGATTGAGATTAAACAGTTGGCGATCATCTCATCTCTATCATGGAAGTCCTGGAGGTTTCCGCGTGCAAGCGCGTAGCCAGGGGGCGGTGGGGGCGATTATTGTGTTTGCAGTATAAATGTATGTGAGTCCCTAAATGATGTATTTTGTTTGTGTTCATAATGACAGCTTATTCTGGTCTATGTATATGACACTCCATTCTGATGACCATTAGACTTGACCCCAAGTTCATACCCAAGTTCATATGTCACTATCCTGACCCACTCTGTAGTGATAATGACCAGCTGCTTCTCAGGTTGTGTATATAAACCCATACAGTCGACATCTCTAATAGTCATTCTTTAGAGTATACAAAATTGGCGACGAGGATAAAACTAATTAAATCATGGCTCAACGCGTGGATGTACCACCGCCTGCACAGTTTGTTATCTCATCGAGGGCATCCACTGCGTGGTCGAAGTGGATGAGGAGGTTTAACTACTACATTGAAGCTGCAAATATCACTTCTGCAGAACAAAAAAAGCCCTGCTGTAGCATATCGCAGGCCCAGATGTCCAAGACATCTTTGAAACACTGGATGTGCCGAGGCCGACGGAGTCCCGGACGGTGTACGACGCGGCTGTCGCCGTATTGAAGGAGTATTTTGATCCGGCTCCTAACGTCGCATTCGAAAGGCACCAGTTTCGACAGGCGGCCCAGCGACCTGACGAATCTGTGGATAATTTCTGTACCCGGCTAAAATCTCTAGCATCATCGTGTGCTTTTGTAGGCAACTCGATGAATGACCACGTACGAGATCAATTCATCGATAAATGTGCATCTTCATCACTCAGGCGTCGCTTACTTCGAGAGACTAATCTCACTCTCAAATCGCTCCTCGACATCGCTCGGGCTAGCGAGGCAGCGGCAAAGCAGGCTGCTGTAATGGAAGGAAAAGGACTGGACACTTATCGGGAGGAGACATCAAATCAAGTCTATAACAGCAGTTCTCGCCGTCCTCCTAGCCGATTTCAAAAAGACAGACATGAAAAATCAGGAGCTAAGCTTGCTCAGGACCGAGCATGTTGGAATTGTGGGTCGAAAAATCATGTGAAAAGCGAAGCTACATGCCCTGCAAGAGGACAAAAATGCAACAAGTGTGGTAAAGTTGGACATTATGCTCGTGTTTGCAGAAGCTCGAAGCCGAGCTCGAAACCCTCTCGACCACGCCCAGCAGCAGTTCGTACAGTGGAAGACGAGCAAGGGTACTCGAGCCCTTCCGATGACGAGTACAATTTTCAAGTTCAATCCGCCAACGGTGTCCTCACTCGAGCGAGCGTGGAATTAGACAACCACCAAATATCCATGATCGTTGACTCAGGAGCTACAACAAATATTATTGATGCAGTGACTTGGGATAGGATAAGAGGCCGTGATCAACGATTACGGTTGACCCCCTGTCATGTTCGCTTATTTGGATATGGATCCAAGCAACCGTTGCCTGTGAAAGGAAAATTTTCAGGTACTATGAGTTCGAAACAAACCGAGAAATCAGTTAGTGTCAAAGTCGTTGTCGTCGAGGGGGATAGTGGTTGCCTTCTCGGGAAAGAAACCGCCATATCACTTGGGCTTCTCACACTTCATGCCGACCCAGTTAACAATGTAAGTGTACACGATACAGATAGCACATCGATCACATATAAGCAAAGTCTAGTGGACAAATATCCAGAAGTTTTCGACGGTCTCGGAAAATTGACAGGCTATGCAGTGAGAATACATGTGAGCGAGGACGTTAAGCCTGTTGCGCAACCACCCCGCAGAACCCCGTTTCACCTGCGAATGAAGGTGGACGAGAAGTTACATGAGCTACAGAACGAGGCAACGACCTAGGCAAGCCCATTGGTGGTGGTTCCCAAATCGAATGGAGATGTACGTGTTTGTGTCGATATGAGGCGAGCAAACGAAGCAGTCATCCGTGAGCGGCATCCAATTCCAACACTAGACGAGACATTAGAGGCATTAAATGGAGCTGCCGTTTTCTCAAAGCTTGACCTAAAGTGGGGATACCACCAGGTCGAGCTCGAGGAAAACTCTCGCAACATCACGACGTTTGTGACGCATAACGGCATTATGCGTTACAAAAGGCTCATATTCGGTCTTTCCTCGGCAAGTGAAATATATCAATATGCCATGCAGCAGGCGTTGCATGGGTTGGAAGGGGTGCGAAACATCTCTGATGACATTATCGTGTTCGGAAAAGACGACAAGGAGCATGATCGTCGCCTCGAGGCAACCCTCTACCGACTGAAGCAGAGAGGTCTAACCCTAAACAAGGAAAAATGCGTGATCAAAGCTCGTAGTCTGAAGTTCTTTGGCTTTGTCATCACAGGCAAGGGATTAGCACCAGATTACAACAAGGTTGACGCGATTCGCAATGCACCGACACCGACATCGGTTAGCGAGGTCCGATCATTTCTCGGATTAGTGAACTATTGTGGTCGCTTAATACAGGATCTAGCCACAATATCGGAGCCTCTGCGTGAGCAAACTCGCGGGAATGGGGTCTGGAAGTGGACGCCATCGCAGCAAGCCGCATTTGATAAGCTAAAAGAGGCACTTACGAGTGACCAAGTGATGTCACACTTTGTGACGGGAGCCCCGACCGAGCTTCGTGTCGACGCCAGCCCTGTAGGCTTAGGGGCAATCCTACTGCAAACGAGCGACCCGGCCTGTAGCGTACGCGAGTCGCACTCTAACGGATGTTGAGCGCAGATATTCGCAAACAGAAAAGGAAGCTCTCGCAGTTGTATGGGGTTGTGAACGCTTTCACCTGTATCTCTGTGGTACCGACTTCGATCTTCTCACTGACCACAAACCCCTCCAATACCTCTACACAGCTAGAGGAAAACCACACGCTAGGATCGAGCGTTGGGTGCTCCGCTTACAGCAGTACAATTATCGGATAAAGCACATGCCCGGCAAGACTAATCCCGCGGATGTTTTGTCACGACTACCGATCGCTAATCAACGACCGCGAGAACGAGCTATCGCGGAAGAGTACATAGACTCAATTATAACGCATGCAATCCCCAGAGCAATGACACAAGATGAAATCTGCGAGGCCTCAGTGAAAGACTCAGAAATTCAGGAAGTCATAGTTTTGCTGAGAACCGGACGGTGGTCGAATGCCGAATCGTTGCTTAAGTATAAGAAAGTAAAGGACGAGCTCTCCTACAAGAACGATATTCTTCTGCACGGATCGCGAATAGTGATACCTCGCGAGCTACGTACACGAACTCTCGACATCGCCCACGAGTCCCATCAGGGAATTGTTCGTCTCAAACAAGCTTTAAGAAGCAAGGTGTGGTGGCCAGGTATGGACGCTGAAGCTGAGTTACTGGTCAAATCATGCAGGGCCTGTCAAACTGAGTCACCACCACCACCCCGTCCGTTAGCCTTATCCCCTTCTCCGATGCCAGCTGGACCTTGAAGCACGATCCACATCGATCTTTGCAGCCCGCTTCCCACATGAGAGTCATTGCTCGCGGTCGTCGATGCCCGGGGGGGGGGGGGGGGTCTGTCCTCATTGCAAGGGGGGTATCAGGCGTGACCAGAGACTCGCCAAAAGCACCCTAAACAAGTATTAACGTGATGCAAAAAATACACCCTAAATAAGTATCATTACGTGTAATTTCCTACCCTAAGTAAGTAATCATTTTTTGTAAACCCCTAAGCAAGTCATAACCAGTTTTTCCTACCCCTAAGCAAATAACAACAATATTTTATACCCTAAGCAAGTAAAAACATTTTACTTTCCTTGCATGACGCCCTTGATCAGGCAGTCTAAATAATTTGTAAATTCTAACCCGGAAATTCTAATCATGATTACGGAACATTCATGAAACTTCCCTTCACACCGGGACTTCACATCAATCAACATCCATTTAATAATTACTCAAAAAAGACAGTTCTTAAGTGTAATTATCTTTACTTTTGATTTAATTCCATTAAGTTAAGATATCAAATTACACACTTATTAGATTTCATGTGCAATTGTCATGGACACTTACGGAACAAAATTAAAAGGTTGTATAATTACACAATTTAAAGGGAATTGAACAGAAAACAAAAAGTAAGTTCCCCCCTAAGCAACTCCTTAATTTCTAAACAGGAGACTTTAGAACAAATTCTCCTTTATGAGATTGTGTCTGTACTTCTTCTGTAACCTTTGTGTGAAAATTAGAGATTTCCATCAAGTCAAGTTTGAATAAGAATACATTAAAGGCAAAATGAACACATATAGGACTTCAACCAAGTGTCTACTTCTTTGATACACACAGTCTAAAAAGAAACAAATTTTTTTTATGAGTGTATCTCGGTAATAACTTCTAAGAATCCCTTTGTTAATGCTAGAGGCAGGTTATGTAACCAAAAAATACCTGCGTATTGAATTGTGGCAGAAGCTAGAAATTGAATTTTGTGAGCACTTTTCATTGTGTTTAAACACAATTGACGTGTGCTCAGGTATTTGTGTTTTTAAAAGAAATGAATATTTGAAGCTTGTGTTTAAACGTTGCTGAGTATCGCCCAAAACATTTGCTGGAATTCATTTTCCACTCAAGATTTTGAAAGGTGTTCTTGTTGTCAAGAAAGAAAAATGGAAAGAAAACCTTGACGATTCGTTGAAATCATTACTACATTCTCCTGACTGGAATGTATCTTTTGAACAGTATTTCTTCCAGATTATAATCTGATGGGAACATACAGTGTTGATTCCTTGGGATTAACTAGTAATTTGCATACATGTATATGAAATTTTTCATTAATGTCAGAATGAATTTGGCCTTGCATCTTGCTTGTTGTCATCCTTTCACTGGCACACATGCACACATGCACATGAATACTGTAGACCTCTTCCTGCTAGAATATTTGTTAGGAATATGCATTTAATACTGTGTATATATTTATTGGGCTGTGAAACCGTGAAGGCCACCTGTTCTAAAGCGTAATGAACTTGTTTTCATCACAATAGTGATGGTTCTGCTCTGTAACAGCTAGAACTTCTGGGCAAGAGGGTATGTGTGTAAGTAGGGTGGTCATACCTGTATGAGTGAGAGTGATTATGTAACATTTACAAACAGTTGAGTAGAATCACAAGCACGCTGTACTGACTCATGTTCTTAAAGGGAAATCCAACCTTAATAGCAAGTTGCTTTGAAAGAAAGAGGAAAAATCACAGAAGCAGATTGGTGAAAGTTTGAACGAAATCGGACAAGCAATAAGAAAGTTATGAATTTTTGAAAGTTGTAATCACTACACATATGGGAATTTCAAATTGGCCGAATAGGTAATGTAACTGTGATGTAGCTGTGGACAACTCCCCCATTCGCTCCAACACACAAAATGACTAAAATGTCATTTTTTTTTTCAAAATGTATTACTCAGTAGGATCTTTTTCTTTCATGAGGACCTATAACAACATGCTATATCCAATATATTTAGAGTACTGCCCCGAGGGTAAAAGCGCCTGAAAGAAAACCGCAAATTAATGATATTTTTGTGTACGACAAATGGGAGAGTTGTCCACATAAATGTCACAATCGAATCAATAAATTGCCAATTTGAGATTCGCATAGATGTAGTGATCTCATTTTTCAAACATCCATTACTTTCTTATTCCTTGTCCGATTTCTTTCAAACTTTCACCATCCTGTTTTCCTTATTTTTCTGCTTTTACACAAATCATCTCATCACCAAGGTTGGATTGCCCTTTAAATAGGGACAGGATTAAAAGTTCCGTAATAGTACTCTTTCTTGAACGGGATTATGACCCGCTAATCTCATTAATCCCTGTTTGAATATTGTAACTGCCTCATTAGAACCCTGACATGTCTGGCCATATGGGGGCTCAACAGCCTTGAGGAAGGCAGCCAACTCGGGCTAACTCGGCACTAGGGCGAGCTCAGCAATGCGAGGCGACTGTGTTTCAAGAGTTAAGTCCACGCTAACACCTCTCAACACAAGTACTTTGCGATTAATTCAACTCTGTGGGCGATTTCCCCCCAAGGCCGAGTTCGCCCTAGTGCCGAGTTAGCCCGCGAATAATGATCCAGTTTATGTTGATTTATGCAAAACAGGCTATGACGTCAGCTTCAGCTAAAAATGGTGATTTTAACTTGTTTTAGTGTTGAATGACCCTAAGTACGTAAGTTGATTTTTTGCGACCCTAAATGCGTAAATCATCACTTTGAAAAAGATACCCTTTTTCTTGATTTTTGGTGATTTTGAGACCCTATTCATGTTACGTACGTAACGTGCCCGATCTTGAAAAACAACCCTTTTAACGTGATTTTTTGGTCGCGCCTGATACCCCCCCCCCCCCCCCCGGCGTCGATGCCGCGACAAGATGGCCAGAAGTAGAAGTAATGCAGTCTACTACGTCTACGGCCATCATCTGAAAGCTTGAACATATCTTTTCACAACATGGGTATCCCAATACCTTGGTTTCTGACAACGGACCACAGTTTGTATCAGAGGAATTTGTAGCGTATCTACAAACTGTTGCGATCGATCATCGTCGAGTAACGTCGTATTACCCGCAAGCAAATGCAACTGTGGAAAGGTTCAACGCCACGCTAATGAAAGCAATTAGAGTGGCCATACAGGACGGCAAGAATTGGAGATCTGCCCTTCCCGCTATTTTGCTTTCGTATCGCACAACGCCCCATCCAGCAACACATGAAACGCCAGCAAAACTACTCCTAAATCGTGAACTGAGAACGAAACTCCCCGCGAACGACAAGCCGAAGGTGACGACCGCGTTTCGAAATGCAAAGAAAGCAGATGCTGTGTACAAGCGAAAAATGAAAGAGTACACCGACCATAGAGTGCATGCGAAACAAAGCGACATAAGAAAGGGTGATTATGTAATTGTCTTGCAACAACGACGTAACAAAACCGACACCAGATATGATCCTTCACCGTGGAAAGTTGTTAAAAGAAAGGGTGGAAGTGTAACCATTGAAAGAAATGGAAGGAAATCAATGAGAAATGTGTCCCATGTGAAAAAATGCCTTGGTGAAGAATATGCAGGAAATGAGAAAGAAAGTGAAATAGAAAGCGATATTGAAGCTGATTTTGAATCATCTGATACAGATCAAGCCCAGCAACAGCAGACAGAACGACATTCATCTCGCATAAGACATCAGCCACAGCGTCTCACATACTATGAAAGAGGAGTATCCGTATGAATAAGAAAAGTCTGGATGAGAGGCTAAACAAAGTTTAGTTGACTCCAGAGAAAGACTGTGACTGTAAATAACTGTAAATAACATTATATACAAAAAGACATTTGAACTCTAGTTTACAAAAAAAGTGGACTCAGTAAACATTTCAACATTTATTATATCAATTATGTTATGCATGTTAGTATTATATCAATTATGTTATGCATGTTAGTTTACACCTTTGACTTTGTGAGATTCCTTTCCAGATCTTTCACTCTTCTCAAATTTCCTCTCTATGTCTTTTCTATCTCTTGTAACCTACTGTACTGTTTTCATATTTGTAGGAATAGTTTGTGTTTTGATGATGTGTTTGATGAACTTTACTTTTTCATGCTTTATCCGATTTATACCTGTATTCCGAATGCTTTTATCCTTGCTTGTGAATACTCAGTAGCGCTATCATGGCTACACCATGTTATATTATCTTTCTTGTTTTCAATGAGCGAAACTCATATGACCATTTGGTGCTTTGTTTTTCTTGAAGTGCATAATAGGGTGTAGGTGCCTAGAAAATGAAAATAGATAGAATATACACACGTAAGGCAAAGTTTGGTTTTGGAGTTATTTGTCGTACAATATAGATGGTGTTAATCTCAGCAGTGTGAAAAAAAAAGAAAGAAAAGAGAAAGCTTTAACGTAATTCATTCGGGAGCGTGAAGCTATTCGTTTCACTTGATAAATTCGTAATTTTAACACTATTTGTTTCACTTGATAAGTTCATCATTTTAACACTATTTGTTTCACTTGATAAGTTCGTAATTTTAACACAATGAAGACACAGCTTTGCTCATAGTTCCTTCTGATAAAATCATAATAATATTCTGCATTTAAATGACATCACATTTATATTTTGTTGACATTGTGTGGTAAAATCCTACCATCAGTTAATTTTGTATTTAATGCATGTGTATTGAAGTTTATGAAAATCAGTCGGCTTATCGTGATCACTATGTTTCTGGTTAAAAGAAAAACTAGAACAGTTTGATTGATAACTGATTTCGTTTATGTTGAGGCAGTTTGTTTGTAATGTTAGGTTGATTGGTTGGTCAATCAGGACCAATACCACTGGGTTGATAAAACTCTTTGGAATTAATTGATGACCAGGTTCTCAAGTTGCGTGTCCTTCTCAATTATTATTTTAACTAGAGTAAATTTATTTGATATAAATTTGTTGCTGCTCTTGCTTAGTGTTTTTTTTTAATATGTATTTTCAAGCTGAGCTCTCTGATTATCATTCTTAACCTGTTAATAATCTCCATAGTATTTTGATATATTAATAGTTTTGTTTTTCTATTTCTTGGTGCATAAGCTCTTATATGGCTCTTATATAACGTAGCAGAGTTTGAATAATGTGTATTTACATGTATACCCCGTTTGTAAAGCATGTAACATTTTTGTAGTTAGTTGACTTTGAATGATTTAGTTATTGTATCTGCATCTTATAAGCTGAAGGTTAATTTGTTTCTAGGGAGCTGCTACGTCTTGCACAAGTAATTATGGTTCTATAAAATTCAGTTTTCAGATAATTTGTTTCAAATTTGATCAAATTCCAGTTCTTTAATTTACTGTATACTCCCAACAGCCTGTAATTTCTGCAAGTGTAATAATATTAGAAGAAATGCATAATTTCTTTGGTTGGTCAAAAGGTATGATTTTCAATCTCAAGAAAAGGAGGGATATTGTGTTTGCAGTATAAATGTATGTGAGTCCCCAAATGATGTATATTGTTTGTGTTATAATGACAGCTTATTCTGGTCTATGTATATGACACTCCATTCTGATGACCATTAGACTTGACCCCAAGTTCATACTCAAGTTCATATGTCACTATCCTGACCCACTCTGTAGTGATAATGACCAGCTGATTGTCAGGTTGTGTATATAAAGCTAGAGCTGTGAATAAATAGACACTTGTATGCCCAAAACCCATACAGTCGACATCTCTAATAGTCATTCTTTAGAGTATACAAAAGCGATCACCCCCCTCAAAAAAAAAAAAAAAAAAAAAAAAAAAAGGAGAGCGAAAAAGTGAGGGGGGGGGGGGAGTGAGAGAAAAAAGCCTAAAAAGGCACGACCAGCTGTTATCTTTCTCTCAAAATTTGCTTAATCGTCAAAGTTTTCGCGCTTTGCGGGAAGGGGGAAACTCCCCCCTCCCTGCAACCATCCCCTGGGGAGCACGTTTCGCGTGCTCATCACCAATTTTGCACGCTATGCGTGCTCACAACCGCCCCCCTAAAATTAAATCATGGCTGTAGTGATCGGCGTGGCCGCACATTCCCCGCCTCGAGTTAACGTTCATGATCTTACAGACTGTACTCTGATAATTTGATGCTAAATGCTGTAAGTGCCCTTAAATAAGGGGGTTTAGAGAGTGGGGTGGTTCTGTTCTGACATCCCCACTTTTCTTAACATATCGATCGACAATTATAGTTGGTCCCATAGTTTACACATTGTTACACATTGTTTACACATCGGTTACTTTTAACATCTTTCATCAGCGCCCGAACTTAAGGTATCTTTTTATATATCTCATAACCATATCATGGAGAGGAACTGTAAGAAAAAGTGTATGTTGATGCAAATCATATACTAGTTTTCTAGTTTATAATTTCTGTTAAATTATCATTGCATTTGCTTATCAACCACTCTCAGAGATAAAGTTGACTACTAGTCATTTACCCTCAAACTGTGTAGGAGTTATTCTGAGAGTTTCATTTTGAGGTTTTAGAGGCATTGCATTGTGAATATAAGAGCACTTCAAGAGCGATTCTTCGCATTGGAATTTCTTCTATCACTGATATTATTCCACATAGGAGAATTAGAGAGCTCCCCCCAAAAAATCAACTTTACCAGAACTCAACCTCCTCTTTAAGGGTCCCTGAGTGAATCATGGTTTCATGTGGATCAAGTAGTCATGGAGAAGGCAACACAGTCGTCGAAAAACAATCAGGCGAGGTTGAAGCGACCGCTGACCAGCAATCTAACGACATCAACGACACTTGTACGATGCGGCATGACGCCGGCTCTGATGACGATGAGAGTATGGAGCTTACAGAGAAGAAACCATTGCTACCCAACTCCATCTTTTCAAACAGACGTCCTCAAGGTAAATACTAGGAACAGAGGAAGGAGAAGGGGAAGAACTAAATTGAAATGATATACATATATATATATATATATATATATATATATATATATATATATATATATATATATATATATATATATACATATATATATATACCTTATTGTAAAAAAAAGGTATATTTCAGTTTTTTTTTTTTAAAACATACATTGCGTTATTTCCTGAGAACCAAAATAATAATAATAATAATAAACAATAATTATAATTGTTATAATAATAATATTAATAATGATAATAATGATAATAATTCATTCAAATTCAAATTAACATTTATTTTCTTCCATTGATTTTGCAACATTCAACATTTGTTCAAATAGTACAATTTTCATGCATATAAAGTAATATCAGTACAATCAAGAACAAGTTACATAGGGAAGAAGGCGCAGTCCCAATAAGCCAGATGCTTGTAGCGGGTACGCCTGAATACACAATACAATATAATTTAATACAGGAAAAGAGGAAAGGGACAGACAGAGAGAGGGAGAGACGAGGATAGGGAACTTAGAGTAAAGGGAAAGGAAGAGGACTGCAACATAGTAATAATCATCATAATGGAGTTGTATGGCATGCATAGATAATACAGTGGCAAGATATACGGTGAGAGTAAAACATCGAAATATTCACAGGCATTCTTACAAAAAAGATACTGGAAACAGGTTAGAATGATAGTAATCGAGCATAATACATAAATAAACAAGCAGCGCATCATGAACTATAATCCGATATCATACACTTTTTTAGCTTCCATGAGAAGCTTAACAGAGACGCAGAATTTCTCATGGATTCAGGTAAATCGTTCCAAAGCTTAGGGCCGGTGAAACGGATATTATGTTGAAAAATAAGTTTACGGTGTTTGGGAATATAGATTTCATCGGTTGATCTGGTACCATACTTATGAATATCTGAAACACGTTGGAAAAGGTCACAGAACTAGGAAGGTAATTGTGAGTTTAGACATTTATATAACAAGGTACACTGTTGAAGTTTATTTATATCTAGAATGCGAAGCAATTTAAGAGATTTATATAAAGGATCGCTACTGGAGCGTGGATGAGAACCTGATATGATACGTAAAATCTTGTTTTGCAGTGTACATAGCTTCTTAACATCAGTTCGATATGTATTTGCCCATACTACGTTACAATAAGATAGATACGGGAGAATTAAGGTGATGATAATAATGATAATAATAATATTAATAATAATAATAATAATAATAATAATAATAATAATAATAATAATAATAATAATAATAATAATAATAATAATAATAATAAATAGTAACAAAGTATTGATTGAAATTATCATGGTCTCATATTATAAGTGTCCGATCAGAAAGCTGAGGTCCAGACAGCTTCATGAACGTTCTCAAAGTGTCAACAATGTCTCTACCGATTTTTTTTGTTTTGTTTTTTCATTTCTATTAATTTTTCACTTATCATTTGCAGCTTATTAAAAGATATATAGTAACATACAAAAAGTCTAGAAGCTATTTCTTCTTTAGAAATGAACCTTTTTCTTCAAAACTCTGCAACTTTTCCTGATATTTTACTATTAAGTTTCCTTTCCAAACATCAATAATTCTTTTGTCATTATCGTCTTCCTTTAAAGTCTTTTTTTTCTTCAAATCATCTCCTACTGCACCACAGGAAGATGCTACGTACCCAAGCGGTACGAACTTCTGTTCATGGTATTTATTGCATCTGGATTTCTCTACAGCAATCGTATCAATGTAAGCGTTACAATGGCCGCTATGACCAACGCCACATACACTTCTGCGGATCATAATGGTGGTATAAACAACTCTGTGAAAACTTGCACTTCAACAAATTACACGGTTGACGTCAGTGAAGTACGTTTACGTCAAACTTTTCAAATTTAGTAAAGTATTAATGCAACAACATCTTAGCCTTTTATGAGCCACTTAAATGACATCCCTGTGCCATATTTTTGTTGGCAAGTTGCTTTTAAGGAAGGCAGAACAATCAGCAACATGATGCATTCGTGAAAGTTTAAACGAACTCGAATTAATGTTAAGAAACATGAATATTTGATCCGGTAGGGAGTTGCGTGTCACAGCCTTTTTGATTTCGGTTCCAAATCCAGAAGGGAACTAATCTTCGACGTAAAAAAATGATATAAAAATCCCCGTGCAGCCCTGAAGGAAATGATGGTCCTCCTCCTCTGCGATCTTCACACGGTACAAAGTATATACCAATCTTCTGCTACAATGGCCAATGTGACGAATGTAATGTTTACCAGTCACATATTTTCTCCAAATACTATTTCATTATGATCGGTTAATACAGACAATCCTTATCACCCTTTTAATATGGTTTTACTGAAAGCCGTCACGAGCACACAGGAGCAGCCTAAGAGAAGCCAAGAGTTCTCAAAAACAGCCAAGACCCGCCAGGAGCTGAGAAAAAATACGATATTACTAACTGAAGATCCATATCTATAGTGACGACTTGTCTCTGGTCTGCTTTGGTGGGTTTCAGGTCCCCAAATTAAATTTTCCTTGTCGACTTTTTTTTCAATTAAAAAAAACACGTAAAATAGATTCAGCCATCTAAAAGGAGGCCTCTTTGTTGTCTGATAGCTGCTCTTAGATTTTTGTTGCTTGTTTTCCGCTTTGCTCTTGGCGGCTTTTAGTAGGACGGTTTGAATTTGTTCTTTCTTTCTTTCCAGACTGGTGAGTTTCTCTGGTCAGCCCATGAGCAAGAGATTGTGATAGGTAGCTTCTTCTACGGCTACTCCATCACTCAAATCCCGGCTGGCTGGCTTACGGATAAGATCGGAGGGACTCGGCTCTTCGGCATTAGTCTCTTCATCTCGGGAGTTGGCAGTCTCCTTGGACCTCTTGCTGCCCGGCTAGGGCCGATGTATTTCGTAGCGGTTCGGATTATATGCGGCCTTGGTGAGGTATATGTCGTCTAACTTAGTCTGGCTTTATCTTCTTGATAATCGATTAGGTTTTTGTTGTTGTTAAGTTGTAAATCCTCTACCCCCCCCCCCCCATGCATGACTGCCCTTGTTTCAGAAATATAGTATATATTATATAGTATATCTTTAGAAACAGTCAAGCACTGTAATTTTTAATCTCTTTCAGGTGCTATTTTCATTGTATGGAAGTGAAAAAAAAACACTTCTTTTTTTTTAACAAGGGGGCACAAGGGGGCACAAGGGGGCCCCACTGTTCATCCGCTTAAAAAGGTCATCAACGAAACCTTGTGTCGAACGTATGTTTGTGCGTGTGTTTGGGGCGTGTGTGTGTGTGTGTGTGTGTAACTATATTGCAATGATAAACTGTATCAATTTGGCTATATATCATCTAACTTATGTTTTTTTTGTGGAAAGGAAATTGAGGTATACAACCACTTATTTATGAATTGTCAATTTGTTTAAAAATTGTGGCAAGAAATAGGGGAACAAATGAAATTGATGCACTTAGATACTTTAAAATGGGAGGAGATTTTGGTTGGGTTAGATGGAAAATCAGAAAAGCACATGTATATTAACCACTTAATTATACTCATAAAATATATGATATACAATGCGAGATCAAAAGGAACGCCCCAAACAAAGAAAGAAATCTATAATGCACTTTTAGAAAGTAAGGATAATCAACATAAAAAGGCAATAGCTCGAAATAAGTTAAGTCTATAAGAAATTGAATTATTTTGAATGTTGGACGGAAGGAGGACATACACGATAATATCACAAACAGTTTTAAAAAATTATATTCATTATTACAATTGCCCTATATACTTTGAATGTGCACCTATCAGGTTTTAATCTTTACCTTGTTCAGTTAAATTGTACTACTGTTGTTTATTTATGGATGGCATGTTAGGGAAATATATAACTTGTATTGTGTTTATTGCCATGTTGAATTATATTGTGTAATTAATGCTCAGTTTATAATTATTCGTTTTGAAAAACTGATTTATGAAAAGAAAAAAAAAGTGATTCCCTGATTTGGTGCGCCACCCTCCCCATCCCCTGTTCAATACGTTTTAAACTTAGAAATGGGTCAAAAAAATCATTCTTTTTGATTTCTTTTTTTCTTTTACCCCTCTCCTTTCCTATAATACAAGCCCGATAAGCTTTTTTCAATTTTCTTTCCCATGTGAAGGGTGGAAACATGCCAGCTATTGGATCAATGTTATCCCGATGGTATCCTGGATCAAGAAACTCATTTGCGTTAGGAATAGCGCTATCAGGTAGTCTTAAAAGCTTTATATTTAACTCCTTGCCTGCTTTGGTCAACTGATGGAACAAATTGTGGACTGCCACAGTTGACCTTTGCCACATGTACAATGTATATGGAACATATACACTGAAATCAAAGTGGCAGTCGAGGGTTTCAGTCAGCTTATTCAGTGAATAAAGAGAGCAACGTTAGTGTAAACAAGCTAAATCTAACCGTTCATGGGGCTCCAATAGACTTTAAAGAGCAGTGGAGTAGCTCGAGTCCAGCCACTAAGGGGGGGGGGGGGACTGGCGTCATAGGGGGCCCACTCGTCTAGCTAGGTTGATAAAATGCTGCGAGTGAACAATGCTATCGAGGAGGAGGGGGTGTGGGAAGGAGTCATAAACATCTTCTTTTTACTTTGTCTTTACACCCTCTCCCTCTTTCTTTCCCCCTTTTTATTTTCATTTTTAGCCATGAATGTGGGCGAGGGGCCTCGTGCATTCTTTGATTTCACTTGGCTAATACTTTAGTAATATATTCACAATATTAACGGCTTATACCTTTTCTTTTGATGCTTAGTAATTATATAAAAGAAAAACACATTTTTTTTTCAATCAGGTATTAACCTTCCCCCATTGTAAAAAATCGTTCCATCGTTGAATGCAAATGTGCTGTATCATTTAATATTACGCCCGTGATTAAGTGTATAAAATCCCATGAAATTAAAAGAATTAGATAAAACCTGCATTTATTTGTTCGACATGTGAAAAGACACAGACCTAGAAGACCTGGGGCCTGTAACATAAAGACATAAATCAAGTCTATGGCAGGCCATATACTGAAGAGTTACAAATGATTGTAAGATTGATTGTATCTCTTTATGTTACAGGCCCCTAGACAAATCTATAAAAGTGCACGCCCTTATCAAATTTATTTTTAAAAAAAATTATTTTCTGTTGGTTTGTTTGTAAACAGTTTTTTTGTTTTTCAAATTAATGAAGGTACGAAATTTGGAACTTTCTTCGGAACGATTATCTCCGGGGTGTTATCAAGTACAGACTTTCTTGGGGGATGGCCATCAACGTACTATTTCTTTGGTAAATATATATCATTGCGAATATCTTCTTCCACAGTGTTCACTTGATATTTTGATGATATCGTCTACAATATGGAGACTATACTCTTTTATACTTTCATATCTAGAATTATGTTTTGTATATTTGGAAATCTGATCCAGAAAACACGAAAATATCATAAGGACATTGAGATGTTTTCGTGTCCTTATTAAATAAAATTTGATAATCCTACCCTTTTGTTTTTGTTTCCATATAGTTTTAATGGTGTTCATAGCACTGATTACACACCACACACGTAGGCACACCCACACACACTCCTACCCACACACCCACCCACACACACACACACGCACGCACACGCACACATTAAACGCACGCATGCCTTAAAATTTCTGTCAATTTTATGATTATTTGTTTGATTTTCTATATAACTTTTATCATGCCTATAAGAGGGGCGGATGGACGTTTGTTCCCCCCCCCAAAAAAAAAAAGAGAGAGAGAGAGAGAGAGAGAGAGAGAAACAATACAGTCCTCACATCCTCAAGCGGGGGGATCGCCTCTTTTTAAATCAATATTTTATGATTTAGCTTGTAATATAATTGTGACGAATCTTGATATAGAAACTTTTGTCATTGAACACGGTCTCATGGGCAGTACTAGTTTATTCGATCTAACGTTGTTCGAAAATATTATCGTTGATAGCCGCAGCTCTAATTGTTGTTTTTGGTCTTATTGATAGGCAGTCTTACTCTCATCTGGACACTTCTATGGGCTATTCTGATCTACGAAAGACCACACCTCCATCCGAGGCTCTCTCGAGAAGAGTTTGATCATCTTTCCTCAGCCGTTATTACAGAAAAGGTACAGTCTACCAGCCCCCTGGGGTGGCGATTTCTTGTCATTACTGCATATGGGGGAGGGGCGCATTCAGGGAAGCTTATCAATTGAATGTGCAACGGTTTGTGGAATTTGCAATAAAATGACTCGACATTCTAGCGACGCCCTTGGTAAATTGTAATCATCTCTCTCTCTCTCTCTCTCTCTCTCTCTCTCTCTGAGGTCGTGTCACTCGTGTGCATGATGTAGCTTGTAGCTTTGCCTCATTATAGTACACGTTTGATCACACAGGGAAAAAAGTCTGATAGTGATAGCTACAATTTTTCTCTATTCTCTTTAGGGATTAGGCATCGTCAAATCATCACTAATACGATTTTTCGTCGATTTTTTTTTAAAGGAGGGGGATGACCCCATTAAACGTTTTACATGGGGAGGCGCCCTCCGTCCCCGCCCCCTTGAATCACCGACCCTGCACGTTGTATTATGTCCTTTTCGGATTCTGATCAGTATACATGTCCTTCTGATATGTTTAACGAAACACATTGTATCTTTCGTCCAATATTCAATAAAATTATTTCCCTATACGCTTTCAAACAGACGGTTAAGGTTGCTATCCCGATTAAGTCGATTTTGATATCGATTCCCGTGTGGTCGATCGTTATCTGCACGTTCGTTGGCTCGTGGTCTACCAGTACGGTCTTCACCAATCAACCCATTTATCTCAAACATGTGCAAGGCATGGAAATTGAAATGGTACGTAATAAATGTAATATATCCATCCACATTACTTAGTATACAAGGCATTCATTCTTTAACTGTTGTTGCATCATTTCCATTCCCTGTTTGAAAAAAATTGGTTTTTAAAAATACATTTTTTCCTTTGATAACCTTAGAAACCCACCAATGATTTGTAGTTAATAGATGTTATTGGTTGTTAAAGCCAAAGTAAGTTCGGTTTATATTCTGTTAATGGAACTGTATTTTTAAAGAAACTGGCGTAATGTAATCCTGTGGTGCTGAGGTGTAATCGCAATAAATCTAAACCAAGTACTAAATGAGTAGGAAGGGGGTGGTTGTGCGTCCGAACAATGAACAAAAATAAAGCTGTCGCATTTGCCCTTGAATTTAACGCATGATATGCATCAGATAGAACTGACCAATATGAATATTTGTCACCGATCTATTTTCCAACGTAAGGTTTGAATGTTTTTGAAATGTTGCGTGAAAACTTGTCCCAATTACTGTCTGAAATCATCATCCGGATACCCAACTTGTCTGGAGACGCAACGTGTGGGTATATAATAGGCCAAAATATATGGCAGTGAGGAGCCAGTGGAATAGGATTCATACGTATGATATTGTACAATGTTAAATATTTAACATATTGGAATCATACCATTTTTCTATGTTCTCTTAAACAGATCGGAATACTATCCTCCATACCTTTTGCCGCTGAGGGCACCACTCTCGTTTTAAGCAGCATCGTTGCAAACAAGTTGATGGACGATAAGATACTGAGCACTGTTGCAACGAGGAAGTTATTATCGTTTATCGGTAAATTCAGCTCATCATTTGGCGGTTAATTCAGCTTGTCATATATCGGTGAATTCAGCTTATCATATGTCTTTTTTTTTTTTTTTTTTTAATAACACAAATGCACACGCTGGTATCAATATGCCTTTAGCACTTCATTTATTTGATGTACGATAAAAGAGCAATGTAGATAAAATGCCTTGCTCAAGGGCATAAGTGCCGTGCCGGGGATCGAACGCCCGATCCTCGCATCTCCAGTCAAGCGCCTTAAACCACTGGACCACGGCACCTCCACGGTGATTATGTCGGTTAATATCGTATTATCGGTAAATTCAACTGAACATTGAAATAAAATGATTACCTGTATATTCAAGATAAAATGCCGTCCAATGAATTAGGTCAGAATTGTTTAAACCAGAAATTTCATTTCAACCAGATGATTATAATTAAAGCCATCCTGAATCATATAAAAAATACAAATGTCTGTCCAGTTCGTTGAATTAAGTATATATCTATTCTAGAGTGTTATAGAAAGGAGTTCTGAAGATTCAAAGAAAAATATAAACTTCTAGGACTTGCACATTGTTAATGCAACCACAATAATATTCGCGTCCGACCGGATAATCACTGAACACTTTGGTATCTAAAGAGAAAGCTACTGTGGAATACTATACCTAATGGACTTAAGTTTCCTAGTCCAAAAGAAGGCTCAATCCTGAAATCATTTTTTCTTCCCATCATCCGCTCCAGGTCTTGGACTCTGTGCTCTATCTTTCCTGCTCTTGGCCTACGTAGGATGCAACAGCACCCTTTCCGTCGTGCTCATGACCAGCGCAATAGGATTCAACGGCATCTGCACTTCTGGATACTATGTCAACCTCATGGACATTGCACCAAGACTTGCCGGTAGCCTCATTGGCTTCATCAACACTGCGTCCTCATTATCATCAGCACTCGCTCCATATGTCGTAGGAGTGTACACCACGACTCAGGTAAATAGACAGGATAGGGACAGCCCACGAGACCGACAGTCCACTAGACCGACGGTCAACGAGAATGTCGGTCTCGCGAACCTCTCATAAAAGTTGTCACAATTTATATTGAACCGTCATTGTTTTTGTGTTGTTTCTCACATAAGCAGAGACATAATCTCTGCGATTTATAGTTTCATTATCTGATTATCGGTATGTTATTTCACCTTCCAGTAACATTTACGTCATTGCACTTGAAAGACCATTTTCGCGCATTTTTTCGACGTGAATTTGTATGTGTCAATTGATTTTACTTTGTTTTACGTTTTCCTATTCTTCTTGTATTTACTGATTAGTCTGACATACATGGATGGAGTATAGTTTTCTTCATCGCCAGTGGGTTGTCCATGCTGGCTTGTCTGGTTTTTCTTCTCTTCGGCTCTGGGGAAGAACAGGAATGGGCAAAGCCACCGAAGGAGGATACATAGCCCAGTCGTTACCCACATCATATTAACAACGTGGAACTGAATTCTATTCTTAATGGATCAGCAGTTGCTAGACTCTAGTTGTTACATTGAATTCGGAAATGTTACTTATAGTATAATTATGACTGACATTAAATAATCGTTTATCTATTTCATCAAGTAAACCATTACTATTTTCCTGGCTTCACTAAACGACGAACCACAACTGGAATTACAGAAATCGTGAAGGTCCATCTATAACTTTATACTTTTTAGACATGTTGGAGATTTTTCTTTTTGTAGTTGCTATACTTTTTACGTACCTGCCTCGGTGAACTTAAGAAATTCTATCATAGCATCTACAATAATTGTTGATTAATGCGCTAGCTAAATAAGTGATTTACGTATTTTTCCTTTTCTTGGTGTTATTAAAAAAACAAAACTATAGCCCTTCGATTAAGTAGATTTTTTTGTGTCCTTCAAAAGAAGAAAACAATTTCATATGGTATAAAAGCGTCAAAGGACGTAGTTTTGTTTTAATATTTTTGAAAAAAGCTCTATAACTTGTTTTACTTTGTGATCAATTTCCATTAATTTTATCAATCGTATGGATTGGATGGCATAAAATTTTGTGGACTTAAAGTAATGGTTTGATACTTATGTCAGTAATCGTCAATCATCTCTTTACCGTAACATTTTCCTCCTATGCTAATTTCGCACTTGCCCTCTCTCTCTCTCTATTTGGGTGTATATGAGGGGGTGCTTGTGTCTGGGTGTTTGAGTGGGTGTGTGTGGGTGTGTGGGGTGGGTGAGTACCCCCCCTCTCTCTCTCCCTCTCTCACTCACTGCATTGATTTTTCCTTTTTGGTCTCTGTGTCCTTCTCTGGCTCTCTGTGTATCTCTCTCTCTCTCTCTCTCTCCTGACGGTACCTTAAGTCGTTCGTAAATGTCATGACTCTTCTTCCTACTCTTGTTTTTGATGGGTTGAAAGTGTCTATCTCATAATAAGAAATTAAAATGGTACATGTTTAAAGCATAAACTCTCTTTCTCTCTCTCTCTTTCTCCTGATGTTCCCTTTAGACTCTCGTAAATTCATGATTATTGTTCCTTTTCACGTTGTGACGGGTTGATTTTTTAATCTTAGAACAAGAAACCAAGAAGCCTGCGATCGAGGTACAGCTTTCATATCGTTTTATTGTGATATAATGTACATGCACGCAGATTCATTCTATAATCTTGATTTGTTTTTACATTGCTCATGAACAATACAGGATATAGTTGTAAAGAATTAGACAATCTATTTACTACTGACTCAAGACTACAATATGTTCTGTTATTCTATCAAACATAATCCTGGTGTGGGGGTGCATAATGACGTTTGGGTGATACATGTATATTTTCCGAGCGGTTTATTGCACGTACATGTGGCACGCCGCGCTGAGGGATATCACTGCCACACACAAGCTGTGGTCATGGCAGTGAGTAATCTAACTTCAGAGTGGCTTGACTGCTTTATTGCAAATCAAGCCAGTTAACATCTGGCATCTTATTGTTCTATAGAAATTAATTACTGAAAAAAAGGGATATTTCGATTTATGTAGGGTAATCTGATCGGTAGGTCCAGTGGCGGGGGGGGGGGGGGGGAGGCAAAAAAAAATGCCAGCCATCCAAAAGTCACTCACTGGGGTGCGGTCCTCAGATTGTTGGGGGTTCAGTTTCCATCCATAATTCTGAAAAAAAAAATAGGGAAAAAGTTGTCAGGGGGGCACTCTGTCCCCCCCCCCCCCCAGCTACGCTAGTGGCTTTGACTCATTCTTTTGCTGTCAGTCAGAAGAATCATAGAATCATAGAATAAATATCTGTTGCAAAGGATTATACTTCTCTAATACACTTCGAAATATGACGATAAAAGGCTGAAAAGTTTGGACCAAACCTTCATGCCAGATGTGCGTGTGTAGTCCCATATATAGACATATTTCTGTGTGCAACCCATATATTTCTCAGTAATATTAAGTTAATTTCCTATCATCTCACTGATTCCTTAACATCACAGTATACACAAATTCCTATATACTATAATTCATTATGAGCCTCTCTAAATTTCTTCTAGCCAGTTTCTTTCACAATGTAATCGCATGATCAGTGGACCTCAACTTTATTTTTAAGACAATACTATTCACTGCATACATGTGCTATAAGATACTACTATCTAACATTGCATGGACCTCTTGGGGAACAGTGCTCCAATCTCTGGTGAATGGACACTTATAAATGAATAGATAGATAAGTAAAGAACTGAATAACGTCTTTTTAAACAGTAGGCGTAATGAACTGCAAATTGATATCATAATTGTGGAAGTGGTAGGCAAGAACGGACAAGCAAAAGGTCAAATATGTTTAGCATGTCGGCAAAAATCTTGGAATAAAATATAAGATACGAATGATATAGTCAGCAATAAATCAATTGAAACGATAGGCCTAATTTACATATTATCAGGGTCTACTGATAATAGGTATTGTCGGCGACGTTGAGAAGGCGATTGAACGACGGCAGGACGGCGGCGTCTTCGGCGGGAAGGCTGATGAGCTTGCCCTTTCCGCTGGTTTCGATCAGAATGTCCCTGACGAGGTCGGTCATCGTCTCACCCGAACCCTTGGACAGGCTAGTGGTCGAGAGGATGATGGCCGCAGCGCCTTCGAAAGCAAAACATCATTATAAAAACAATAAACAGACTTTTCCGCTAGACCCCAACGCCTCTACCTTCGAGACATATCAAGTAGATTGGGCCTTTTAAATACATATGTATTCAAACCTGTCTACAAAAATCACTGAAGGGAAATACGAAGAGTAGGTGGTCTTTTAAAACAGGTTTTACAGCACATGTCTTCTCTCAGGACAAAGCAGCAGTAGCTTGCTGTTGTACTTAGGTGGCCATTGTAGAGATGTTGTCACTAAGGCAGGTTAGACTGCATAACTTGCATTGAATGGTTCCCAGAAGTCGTTCATCATGTTCTCACCACTATAGCGTACCCAATGAGGGAAAGGCAAAGGGGAAGACTGCCCCCCCCGACAACTCCCCCCCCCCAAAAAAAAAAAAATAAAAAATAAAACGAGTATAGATTGAGCCCCACCCCCTTTATTTTATTTATTTGTTTATTTTTTGGTTGTCAGAGAATTATGGAGGAAAACTGGACCCCATAAAATCTGGTAACCGACAGACCCAGACCATGCATCAGACTTTGTCTAAAGGAAGCAGGTAATCGCCATGGGCATACGACGTGAGTTTCATTCTGTTGGCAAATGTGGGTGTGCTGCCCCCCCCCCCCCAAAAAAAAAAAAAAAAAAAAAAAAAAAAATAATAATATAAAATAAAATAAAATAAAAAATGAAAAATAGAATAAAAAAAATAAATTGAAAGCTGGTTACGTCAATGTTGTTTCTTATTCTTACCTGCAACGGCAGGGGTCGCGAAGGATGTGCCTGATGATTTTAGGTAGAATGAATCACTGTTCCCTGATGGGGCGGCTAGGTTGATATTTCTTCCCGGTGCGTAGATATCAACACATGGACCGTAATTGGAGTCTTCCCAACGGTCGTCCGTTTCACCTCCGTTACGAAGTCGCGACGCTCCGACGGTGATAACCTGGGCAGTGTTTCACAAAACCGTCATAAGTACAGGTTCGCAAAAAATCCATCGAAACGCGTGTATGCGTTTCACTGGGATGTCTGCGAACTTGTAGTTATGAAAGTTTCGTGAAACGATGCCCTGATTTAATCGACGATTTGTAGATAAGAAAAATATGAATCATTGAATGAGTAGTCCTCGATCGGCTTCGAACAAATTGTCAACTTAATAAACTGAGTGTCTCTCAATTAAAGTTGTGCAAAAAATGCAATTTGTTAGTTTTTGTGCCTGTATTTTAGAAATATAGGAAAAGTTTTCCATCATTTTCAGGTTGTTCATGTCCTCATCTCAGAGATTTACGTTAATTCTTTCATCAACGATTCACGAAAGAGAAACTCTGATTTGTTTTAACTAGATACAGAGATTCTCACGCGCAAAAATCATGCAATTGACAATCACTCTTCATAGACAATGATAGATCACACCTTTTGATAACTTTTTTCTCAGGTTTCTTCCTCTTTTAGCAGATAGTGCAGTGTGGGAATCGTGAAACCAGCAAAGTTATTTCATAACATTCCAGATATTCTGATGCCTTTTTACTTCTTCTTAGGCTCAAACGGTCCAAGTCAAAAGAAGCCGATTATGTAAGCTCGAGTTAGACTCAATTAAAACCCATCGTTGGCTCTTTCTTAATTCAGGGAAGTGGAAATCCAATCTGCTAATATAGGAGTCATTGTTAGGGATCACTTCTTTTTTTAAAGAATTGAATCCACTCCAAATCATAGTGGAATCATAGTAATCACGATTACTACATTGAGAATGAATTCCACTATTTTGAGTATGGATTCCACTATAAACAAACTGATCCTGATATGACTGCTTCTAAAGGGGATTTTTGGACAGTACGAGCTTGTATAGTTACGTTTGATACTCGAGCCGGTGAGTAATCACATGCATCGGCCGTTGATATAATACTGCCTTGGTTCCCGGCTGCGACGACTACGACGCAATCGGTGTTAGTGGTGATGTTCCCGAATGCGTAGTCGAGCGTCAGGCTGGTTGCAAAGGAAATCATCGAATACGAGATGACGCACTTCGACCCCTGGTTGCTGTCCCACCATATTTTGATGAGATCAAGTCCTTTATGTTGGACGTTGGAAGAGAACATGAACATGATGAAAGGTCAGAGGATTCATCAGAAAAATGTGGAAGAAGAATTAATTCGGCGGCAGACAGAAGGAAGCAAATTTTGTTCAAACCCTCACAACAAGGTACCACATCCCCAACGAAAACTTCCCATCAAGTACTATAGCATAGAATCTAACAATGCATAAAATCCTTTTGAAATTGTTTAATACCTAGATAAAATTCACATATCATGTCGGTCTGTGACTTCCGGCAACTTTTTGAGGGTTCGTCAGGCTGTCTGTCCAAGGATGTCCTATTCTTTCACTTTAACTTGATTTTAATAGTGTGAATTGTACGAACCTTGGATGACATCATCTGTGTTTGCAGTGCCATCTGTACCGGTTACCCGAATGCTCTCTAGGGTTGCACCTTGGGCTACCCCAATGTTGGCCCCGATGGCTACACTAGCACAGCGTGTCCCGTGCCCATTGACATCACCTGTCTTGACTGACTGAAAGGCAACGATCATTGTCCATGGAAAAGAGAAACTGTATTTTAATACATCTTTCGCGCCTGACCGACTAACACCCCTCTTCCCACCCCACATGATTTGCAGATTGGAAAAACATTCTATACAATTTGATAACCACTTTTTTGTCATAACTTTCGAGACCTATGCCCCACCCTTTTTTAAGTTGTGGAATGAGATAGCGACACAGATAATCTACGATGATCTGAAAGAAGACAACAATGTCCAGAAATATAGGCCCGTATTCTCGAAAGGTGCCTATTAACTTTAAGCCCCCACCTAAATGTGTAGATTTAGGCCACTGAATTATGGAGAGCCAAATGTCACCCACTTTTAATCCTACAAAATCACCACAGCTCCCTCTAGTTCTGGAACTAAATGCAAATACAAACAACCTCACGATATAATTGATTTCTCATGCTCATTTTATGCCAGAAAATAATTTTGTTTCTTTATTTTGTTACATAAATATAGTCATTTGTATGGGACTTAGGGGTTAACGAATGGTCTTCCATAAATCAGTGGCCTAAGTTAAGCCAGGCTTAACTTAGGCCACTTTCGAGAATACGGGCCATAATTTTATAATTGAAAAGGCAAACAGTTCAATCTAAAATATTTTGGAAACGTTATGATTCACAATACTTTTATTAATTTCGTTAACATGTGTTAAGCGTGTCTATAATGATAATAATTCATCTAAAAAAAAATTCGAAGCATAATGAATGTAATTACGATAGAAGTAACCTTGTAAGCAATGCCGTATCTAAGGGGTGGGCAGAGGAGACACGTGCCCCAGGCACAAAAACGAAGGAAATGGTCTAAAGCTTAAGGCTATTGCGCCCCCAATACAATACAAGCAAAGTGCATCAGAAATAGGTCTTTGAAGGATTTTAAATGCAAAATAATTCTTAACTTCTTCAGGATCTCTCAATTTTCTGATCCAATATAAGAAAAAGTGCATTAAAAAAAAAAAAGGTTTGAAATTCGAAAAAAAAATAGGGCAATTAGACTTTCATCTGCTCACCGTTTTGTTTCATAACGCATAAGAGCGAAAAAGAAATTTCAGGGTACTCACGTTTGGTGTAACCATGTCGTTGAAAAATCGAGCGCGGTTGGTTTCAAACTCATCGTGAGTAGTCCTGACACCAGTATCAAGCAAGAACATAGTAACGTCTGTCGCATCATCTGTAAAACAATGCTTCAGCATCAGTCTCACTACATTGATCAAGTTCATTGACATCATGCAGGGAAAACATAATAACAAATACATGTGTATGACGGGCTTTAGAGTTTCAGACCTTGTGATGATGTTATACAGTGGGTCCCAGAAAAAACGAAACCCTAAAACAAAGGGTTATTGTGACCACACTATGTGCTCTATGACAGTAATTATCAATTTTCCACAAACTAGAAGTATTATGCTTTTAAATGATATATTGATGGCATCCATCCATGTATGCTTTACCAAATAGTAGCATTTTGAAAATGACATGTAAAAACTCAGTTGTGCCAGATTTGGGTAAAACCGTGAAAACGTTAGGATCACATGCAAAATGACTAAATTGAAATACCAGCTTTAAGAGATATTATACGTGAAATTCCATTGTGTGATGGCATACATTCAATCAGAAATTTATAAAACACGGGTCAATAACCAATTTCCAGTGGCGGCAGGGGCATACGCCCCCAAATTTCCAATATCAATAAATATCCCTTAAAAGAAGAAACGGTGCCCTTCCTGTGATGGAAAAAGTGCTCCTCCTGAGGTGGGAAAATTGCCATAATCTTGATATTTTCTCTGCCTTACTGACCTTTCTACCTTTTATTTTCATTTGATGACAATGGAAAATGCAAAAAAATTGTTTTTCATATCAATTGCAGGTACCATTTCAGTACAAAAACATGCCCTTTCTTTACTCCTAACATTGACTATCCTTTATTTTATGATAAGGGCATTATTCTTACCCTCATTATTGAAAGAAACAGATGAAAACAGTCTTCTCATGTTTCAAAAGTCATGTTGCATTTGGGTCATGATTGCATGTGATCCTAACGTTTTCATGGTTTTACCCAAATCCGGCACAACTGAGATTTTACATGTCATTTTCAAAATGCTGCTGCTCGGTAAAGCATGTACGGATGGATACCATCAAGGTATCATTTAAAAGCATAATACTCCTAGTTTATGGAACAAAAGATAGTTATTGTCATAGAGTACATAGTGTGGTCACAATAACCCTTTGTTTTAGGATTTCGTTTTTTTCTGGGACGCACTGTATAACGAAAGTAAGAAAATGGGCAAATATTATCGGTCTTATTATGATGGTCCTGTACATGTTTTTGTTAATAATGAGCCAAACATATCCGATTACTTTTGCAATTGCCTTCTTCGAATCATAACTCAAAGGGATTATTTATTTTATTCAACGTAATATTCGTATATTCAGAAGACTACTAAAATCACGCCCCACCTCCGGCCAGAGCGGGAAGTCCCCCCCCCCCCCCCCCCCCCCTCTTCGCAAGTAAAAAAATAATATTGATGGATTAATTTTTGCACTACAGTGGTGTCCAGTACGCTTATTAGTGTTTTAAAATGCAAACTTTTAGCGTTTAAAACTCTCTCTCTTTTTTTAACTCGGTCGCTAAGCTCTCTCGTATATTAACAGATATCTTTTTACCGAAGTAACGTCCGTAGCTGATAGTTTGACTATCCTGACATGGAACCCTCAAAATACATAAAGAAAAAAACATTCTTGTTGATTTGTTCAACTGATGAACTCACTTCTGTCATAAGTATCTTCCGTCCCATAGATGCGTTCCTGGAGCTTGACGGGCAGGGACGGCAGCGCAGCGCTGATTCGTTGGATTGAGTTCTCTTCGACCAGGTACCCTTCCGTAGACAACTATAGGAGAAAAACCGATTAGAAAGGCAAACAGGAGGACGAAATTAGACAGAAACGGAAGGGAAGAAAGAGGGCATGCCAAATCGACTTTCTCTGACGGCTAAATTAGCTATCTCCTCGATTGGGTGGATTTTAATTCCATTCAATTTATTCTATTTTCATATTTTACACACACACACACACACACACACACACACACACACACAAGTAAAGTAACAAGGTCAAGATTAATATAAAGAGCCTTACGATCTGTTATTATAATACTTCAAAATAAACAAGATGAATGCGACTGCGTCTCCTCTATGCCGCCGCCTAAATTCAGATAAGTTCATGGCTCAAACTGTTCGTGAAATATTATAACCAGAATTTTAAAAAAAAACCTATGATGACGTGTTAATTAACCTCTTTGACCTATGACCTACCAACCCAAAAGTCTAATCACTTTGCTCCTCATAGTCATGCATACAAAATAGTTGAGATATGGTGATAATTAAACTAAACAAATCTTTAATTTCATGTATATTGACCTCCAAGACCTTTGACGTACTAAACCCAAAATCTAATCAGATCGTCTTCCTATGGTGATACATATACTAGCACCAAGTTTGAAATTCATACCTCAAATGGTTCTTGAGAGATCTCGTTAACAAGAAAGCGGGACGGACGGACGGATCACTCAAAAACATAATGCCTAAGGCACCACCTTCGGTGGGCGGAAGCATAAAAATCTCCCTTTCAAAAGAAAACGCTTTCACCGAAATCATATGAATGATTTGGCTCGCTAAAAGTAGGCGTGGTGTCTCTCTCCAGAAATGCCAAAATAGCAGAAATATGCAATTTGCCTATATTTTTTTTTTCTTTTTCTTCACACTGCTAACAACTTAAAAGTGATATTTTCATCGTTACCTTCTGAGCGCACTCTGCAGTAGCTTCAACGGAAGTAAAGAAAAGGACCCCGCTGTTCCTTCGCTTTATTTCGTAGCAATCTCGGCATTTCTTCCATTTTTGGAGCTTCTTCAAGAGACTAAGGAAACTGCTCTCGTCCTGCGGGGTGAAAAAGAACAGAAAATACAAAGAAAGTGGTAAGTCAATGTCAGTGGCGTATCTACGGGGGGGGGGCAGATGGGGCGCGTGCCCCGGGCGGCACTTGAAGGGGGCGCAGAAAACGTAAAAGAGAGAAAGAAAAAGGGGGAGAAATACAAGAAAATTTATTTGCTTTGAGGGTCATTAATTTTGCGCCCCAGTCAAGGACAAAATGGGTAAGAAATGGTGTTTTGTAGGGTCTGAAATGCGAAAAATTTCTAAAGCTCGGTCGCTTTGCTCCCTCGCGTAATTATGGATAATTAGGATCTAGCTATTTCGTACCCCCACTGGCGTTTTTAAAGTGTTAACCATTAGTTGACTCTAGCTGTTTTGCCCCCCCCCCCCCCCCCGCATAAGGCAGGAGCTTGTTAAATTTTGCGCCCCGCATGGGATATAAGTGCATAAAAAACAATTTCAAAGTATAGATCATTCGAAAGAAATCATAAATTTGCCTTCCAATTGCTTTGCTAAATTCCTCATATACATTTCTTTAGGGTTTCATTCATTTTGCGCCCCCCAAATAGGAATGTTTAAAAAAAAATCTATCGCTAGGTCGCTGTATTCCCTTGGATTTTTTTTCTTTTTTAAGGGTAAAATGCGTAAGAAATTTCAATTTGAGGGGTGAAAAGGAAAAAAAAAATCTGCCGCTCTGTTACGTTGCTCCCTCGCTTATACAATAATTCATCAAATTTGGGCTAATACTCTGGGTTATGGGCATCAAAACTCATTTTCACGTAGTGCCAGCATTTCTAAATCAAAAACGCTCATTTATCTGAGTTTGGTATGGGGGGGGGGGGGGGGGGGGGCGCAGATTTGATAGTTTGTCCCGGACGCCAGAATACCTAGATAGGCCACTGGTCATGGTTAGGTTTATTGAGAAAGTTGAGGTCTGGTAAACGTATGAAACAATTTCGAGCTTTCTCATTCCTTTTTAAAGCAGAATGAATCCCTGGGGCAAAAATCCATTTAGAGAGATGCAATTTTTTAAAAAAAGTTCCATCAAAATCGGTTATGAAATGAGAAAGTTATGAAAGTTTGAAAAGTCACAATTTACTTTCTACGGCGATCCTCAAATTGGCAATGTTGCTTCAAAGTGACAGGTTTAGTAGTACAACTCTCCATAAGTTTTGTACACAAATTTTCATATTTTCCCCATTATCTCTCAAGATGCAGCTTGTCTCCTTAGTTCAAGATATATCATGGGAAAGTGTATTTGACACAACATATGTTGAGTTCACAAAAAGACAAGCAGTATCTTTAGAGATAATGGAGAAAATATGAAATTTTGTGTACAAAACATATTGAGAGTTGTACTACAGTAACTAAACCTGCCATTTTGAAGACATTGCCAATTTGAGGATCGCCATAGAAAGTAAATTGAGACTTTTCAAACTTTCATAACTTTTTCATTTCGTAACCGATTTTGATGGAACTTTTTGAAATTGCTTCTCTCTATCCTCTCTTAATAAATGATGACATTACTTAAAAGAAAGTGTAATGTCGTCGTTTTAACATTGATAACATATGAAAGTTACAAGCAGACCACCTCCCTGTCCAAATATGAAGTGACGGTTGCCTGAATATTGATAGTTTCAAATTTCGAGGGGGAGGGGGAGGGGGGGGGGGGGTTACAGCACCGTGCCCCGCCATCCTCCTCGTACGAGAACACATAGGTATGATATATCATACCTATGTACATCAATTACTCACCTTAACTTCGAACAACGTCAAGGACATCTAAAACCAGTCAAAAGTCAAAATGCCAAGTGTATACATGGGCATTCAGGACCAGTACCACCTGTCTTATAGAGGTGTTGTGGTCTAGTGGATAAGTCACCTGAGTGTGAACCGCAATGTACGGGGTTCGAATCCCTGCCACAGCACTAAAGTCCTTTGGCAAGAAACTAATATGTATTAGTCACACTTCACCCATCAGATAAGGTTAATGTTATACATGCATAGGATTCTTCCTTGATATGCACTGTGTGCTGGTAACGGCTGCCGGAGCTAAAGCCGGGGTAATGATCTCCAAAGCTCTTTGGAAGCTCATAGGAACGTTACATCATAATGTGATATGCACTGTACAATCTAGGCAAATTATGATGTTTTATCATGTTTATTATCCGAATGAACTTACTGGGGCAGTAACGAGATAGCTAACCATGGGGTCACAGTCAGAGTTGGTCAGGACATCTGAGGATGATCCTACGTCGCTCAGGTCATCATCCACTTGCTTGTTCTCTTCATCGGATTCCGAAGAAGACTCGGAACTACTTGCAAGTACCACATTAGCCCTGAGAATGGTGATTGAGGACAAACAAGGGTTAATTTGAGCAAAATTTGAGCAATGTCAGTGTAGTGAATCCGCATTTAAAATAATTCTGGTTTGCAACGCTTCTATAATATAGTAAAGCCAACATAGGCCATGAGAGATTTGTGGTAGTTAATGACATTTCTTTATTCAACATTATATTCGTGTCAATCTCCTATTACATTAAAATAAAATGTAAATCAAAGCGAAATGAAAAGTGGACACGCTTGTGGAGAAAATATCATTGTCAATATTTTTCTTGAATTTTGAGCTACTCCGTGTCAATTGTCATAATTGAATTGAATTGAATTGAAAAGGTATTTATTAAAAACCATATTGCAGCTCAAGAGCTGAATTACATGGAGTATAAATACATCGTGCAAAAGAATTCACAGTAAAATACAATTCGATATACAATTAGGTAAACATTCATATTTACAAAAACATCGAAGACATTATGTGGCAAAATGAGATTACGATGCATAAAATAAAGGGGGAGAAATGAGAGAATCAGAGAGAGAAAGAAAGAGGGGGAAGGAAGAGAAAGAGAGAAAAAGATAGGGAGAGAGAGAGAGAGGGAGAAAGAGAAGGGAAAAGAAAATGAATTATGCATCATATTCAAAACCAAATCTTTAACGAGTGTAATAAGTTGAACAGAGGGTAGATTCAGACTCATAAAAATTGTAAATATGAATTTAGATTTATAAAGTAAAGAGAGACTGAGTGATGAAAGAAAAGGAAAGAGATTTAAAGAGAGAGATGAAGATAGAAGGAGAAAGAGGAGGAGAGGAGAGAAACAGGAGTAAAGGGGAAAGAGAGAGAGGGGGGGGGGGTGAGAAAGGGAATGAGAAAGAGGATGAGAAACCATATAACAGTTGAAAAGAACGTACATAGATATAAGACAATCTATATACTAGCAAAAGAGTGAAAATAAAATGTTTACAGGTTTGAAATTATAACTTCATAGAACAATCATAAAAACATAGGACTGCAATTATCAAACAGATCATGAAAGTTTGGAAAAATTAGTCATTCCTTATGGTGTTATCAAGAAGAAATTGACAAATTTGATTGAGAAAAAAAAAAGTAGAACCATTATCATTTGGATAAAAGGCACCAAAGTTATGAAGTTTCATTTAGTAGATCTACTACGTAGAGCAGAGAACTGTTCCGAAAGCGGTTAGTTTTGCATCTGAATTGTTGGTATATGGGAGTATTTCTTAAAGTCAGGTAGGTGTTCTTTTTTAGAGGTAACCACGTGTGACAAAGAGGGTTTTTCACTACTGATTTCGCAAAATCAGAACATTTTTTTTTTCTTCTTGATTCTAGAGTTTCAAGTTTGGAGATTCGACAGGCATCCACATAAGTGGTATACATTGGTCCCAGCATGATTCTACATACTCTTTTTTGGATTCGTTCGAGGCTTTTGATATGTATCTGAGTGAGCCCTCCATTAAAAACAGGTACACAATATTCCATAATAGGGAGGATGTAGCCAACATACACTGTTTTCAAGTCAGATAGACAGAGACCATATTGTTTCACGAGTCTAAACATGTACAATTTTTGGTTACATTTTTTTTTAAACTTCTGCTACATGCAGGTCCCATTTGAGGTTTGATTGTATTGTGACACCAAGAATCTTTGAGGATTGAACATTTTGTAGAACCGAGTCATTGATATAAAGAGTTGTAGGGGGGGGGGGGATTTTTCAAGAAGTGAACATCCATTGTGAAACATTTAGTCGGGTTTAGTCTCATATGTTTTTGAAGAGACCATTCTTGAAGTCTAAACTACTAAAGTGTGTGTATTACAAGTAAAGAGATTGAAAAGAAATTAAGATTACAGTATACAGTACCATGTGAGGGCCAAAATGGCGATCAGGATCCAAACGCTGGTATTCATGCTACAGATTTCTGTATTCTCTGTTTCCTCAGAGTCTCTTCCTTCAGCAGATGAGTCCTTCCTAAAAATTCACCTTAATTTATAGGCGCCATCTCTGGCGGTATTTGCGTGTGAACGCGTATCGGTTACTACTACCTCTCTAAATATGGAGTAGAAATCTATTTCTTGTTTGAATGTGATGTTTTATAGTTCATGATTCTCTTTCAAGTGATAAATATCAATACACACTTCTGTTTGATGTTTCATTCATTTACATATTCATGTAAATATCATACAGTAAATATATTGGTCCCATGGCATGCTTAAAAGACGTGCTTGAATCAAAAGAACGTTACACACCTAAAAATAGAATACATATAATTTGATATACCGGTTGAGACATAAGCGTTTGAAACGGAGAGGGGGATGCAGCCCAAGAGAAATTCGAAACTACCAATATTCGGTAATATTTATGTCATAATTCGGGCGCTGAACTATGGGATGATCTCTTTGTAATTTGTCATATTCTCATAATGTACAGGATTAGAAATCCACTTTTTAGAAGGCATTGGGGACCACTTCCTTTGGAGCTGAATCCACCCCAAAATGAAACAGAATCCATCCCAAAAGTAGTGACTGAATTACTCTTTTGAGGATGGATTCCCCTGTTTTTAGCGTGGATTAAACTCCAAAGGAAGTGATCCCTAACATGAGAGGATTTCTACTCCTGCTACTTTCATTAGTTATCTTACTAATTTATATACTTCAATGATGAAATTATTTTAACACCATATAACTCCATGTAGATTCACTGGCTTTTCACTATTAAATAGAGTCCAATTATTTGCTTACTCGCCTCGCTCGTTTGCCCCCAAAATGTAAAAACTGTTGATAGTCCGGCAAGAGATGACGCCCCCCCCCCTTCCACCCCTTGTGGAATCGTGTCCAAAAGCATGATACGCCATTAAGTGATATTTTGGTGTACAGCGTATAGTAAAAGGATGGGTCTTCAAACACACGTGGTAATAGATATGTTTTTTATTTGTTCGCGATACACATCGCGATGGTTCTTCTCACGTTATAGCTTCAAACAGATACTCACTTCTCCTTATTTCATCTTGGTAATCAAAGGATGTGTATATACACGGAATGGAAAATACATATGGGTGTTATAATGAATAATGATTATGCAACAGAAAATAGTTACATGTAAACTAGGCCGGAGCACTAGATTCAAATTCATCTCAGAAAGTACACGCGTCATCAGTGCGATTTATACTTAACATGTTTTGGACTGCTCTTCAAAAGGGCAGTCCCCAGGAACAGTATTGGAATGGCCTTTTATTAGATTAAAATTCAGATAACGAGAAAATAAGTTAAACATAGAAAGGGGAGCAGCAAATTATATATATATAAAATAGAAGGAGGCGAAAAAACCCTCTACCAATAACGACGTATTTCAAAGTAATATGATTGAAGAGTTGATCAAGAAGGGTTGTTTATACGGAGAAGAGGAGGCAGGGGATGACTACATCCTCCCAAGTTTCCGGATCAAATTTATGACAGTTTGGGGTTCATACAAAAGTCAACTAGTCCCCCCCCCAAAAAAAAAAAAAAAAAAAAAAAGAAGGAAATGCAGGAACATGGTCATGCGTTTGAATTAGAGTCAGAGTCTGCCAGCATGTCATGGTCAATGTTTATAATCGTGTTTTTGTTTTTATTATTTTCCTGATTTTATAATTATTTATGATCATTGTTTTATACCTCTCCATAAATATTTCTTTCAAAAAAATTAATGATCCTTCCAGAAATTTATAACCACTCTCTCATGGGCACAATGATGAATCCTAATACAACCATGACATATAAATATTGAATATCCCTGTAGTATAATGTTTTATTGAATACAAAACACATATCAATAAAACAATTAAACATGTAAAGCAACGATTTTATATTTACTTATACACTATCATATGAATTTAATACATTATAACGTACATGTATATTATCAGGATGTTAGATGCAGATTGACTGATATACAGCAGCAATTAATGAAGTGGGGAACGAAAGAACTTTTTTGTTCAAAGTAGGGGGTATGGCCAAAAATGCGAACTTTGGGGAAAAGGCGCACAAACAATGAACGTTGAAACAATAGTTGTTCACACCCACTCCTCGCTTGACTCATGAATTTATGCATTCGAGAATACCATTATTCTGTTCTTGCACACAATAGCTGGTTATCAACATGTCAGCTTGCGAGCAGACGGTGCGAAGACGATACGGAATTACGCTGCGGAATGACCACTCGAAATAGCGTTTTGCTCAAGCTGAGGATCGTCCAGGGGACGTTTCATCAAGTGTCTTGTCGGTGATTTTTACCAACAAATTTGTTCTAAGCCAATTAGATGCAAGGATTTTAGTAGCTTTTTGCAATTTGTCATTGATGACAAGTTTTGTGAAACAGGGCCCTGACCCAGCGATGGTATGTATCACTATCTGTCTTCCTTCGGTGGTTTTGCCCACTCTTGTTCTTCCCCGGATCCGAAGAGAAGAAACACCAGACATGCGAGCATGGCCAACCCACTAGCGATGAAGAACACAATCTCCCAGCCACGTATATCAGCCTGGTCAACAAAAACCAAAGAAGTAGCCATTGAGTTAAAGATGATTACCATATATAAGCATGCATACCCCCCCCACCCCCCCACCCCCCCCCCCCCCCCAAAAAAAAAAACAAAAAAAAAACAACAAACAAACAAACAATGGAAATGATTAACCAAAGCGTTGTTAGAAGCACTAAGCTAATTGTTTATGAAAATAGATTAAAATCTTATACTGTTGTATACCGGATACCGGAGACTTCATTATAATTATAATTACTATTTGCCTTCAAGTTTTCGATTATTTGGGCCTATAGTCATTTGGAAATCTTGTTTGAAATGCTTCTTTGAGTTTCAAAAAAAAGGTTTTGAAATATATTGTTATCATATATCATTGTAATTTTCAATTATGAAAACTAGTGATGACAGATGTGTGGCGAATTCAACGGACCTCCCAAAGAGCAGCGATACTGCCCAATAGACTAATTTGATACGATTGACCCATCGATGTAGACCTATCATACATCTTTATAACTTTCATTTAGACTGAAACAAACCAATCTCAAAGTTGTCGAAATATATTCCATCAAAACTAAAATTGAAGGCCTTGATATGCGTCATTCGTTCTTTTGTTGCTGATATGTTGTTGTTGTTGTTGTTTTACCTGATTTGTCGTAAAAACGCCTATGACATACGGGGCCAATGCTCCAGATATTGCTGAAGCGGTGTTGACGAAGCCAATGAGGCTACCGGCAAGTCTGGGGGCAATGTCCATGAGGTTTACAAAGTATCCAGAAGCACAGATGCCGTTGAATCCTATTGCACTGGTCATGAGCACGACGGAAAGGGCGCTGTTGCATCCGACGTAGGCCAAGAGCAGGAATGCTAGAGCAGAGAGTCCAAGACCTGGAAGGGATGGATGGATCATGAAAAGGGCATGTGGGATCACAATTCCTACATTTTTTGACGACATCGTCGCATTTCTTCGCATGCCTTTAGGGTCGAAAATTTAAAAAGGGGTGGGGTATTTTTTATACTAAAAATGTATGCCACTTGGGTTTCAAAACATGGGTCCGTTATGCCCCCCTCCCCCTCCCTCTTTAATCTACCAGTGCATTTAATTGCCTTACATTGGGCTCTGCTTTTCTCTGAATCTACTTTAACATAGATTACTTTTGTTCGTTATGGCTAACGCCGGTTTAGACACCATCACATTTGCGTTTCTTTATTGTAATGATAACTTATACAACGAAATATTTCAAGAAAATCAGTTTTCTATAAGAAGTCCAAGATTGGACTTGAGTAATTTTTCCATCATTTATTATCTTATTTCCACACTTACACTTTCTCTTTGAATTTAAAAGTTCTTAACCCATGATACACACAAAACGTGTCCATTGTCTGACAAAAATAAATACCCGATCTTTCCGGGTCAGATTTTCCCTCATAAACATGCAGGGTAATACCTGAAAACCTTTTAACCCGTGTACTACTAAACATGCAGGGTAATTTACCTGAAAACCTTTTAAATACCGTGTACTAACTAAATTCCTTCTCTTTCGGAGGCTTAATGCATACAATCATTCTTGACTCGTTCTGGAGCAACATGAATCATTCTTGACTCATTTGGAGCCATGATTATGCCTTACGACTCCTTGAATAATGCCTACCTTCTGATACAGTTGAAAATGTTCATATCTATATTAGATTATGTGTTTTGTTTATGTCCCAAGAGCTCCGGTAAAGTATTTGAAAGGCCCCTAAACTGTTCCTCGGATTCTTTTTTTCCCGTTCGTTGTTTTGTTTTGTGGTTCTTTGTTCTTGCCTATTTTGCTTTGGTATGTTTTGTTTGGTTGTTTATTTATTCTTTCTTTCTTTCTTTGTTGGTTATCACATAATAATACATAACGTACCTATAAACGATAAGAGTTTCCTTGTGGTGGCAATACTGAGTATTTTATCATTGATGAGTTTAGTTGCAATGTTGCTACTTATAACCAGGCCGGTTCCCTCAGCTAAGAAGGGGATGGATGAGAGGATTCCGATCTAGGACACAAAGAAGACACCAAAATCGATTGATTGATCTTTCTTTTGAGGTCATCCATAGTCCTTTTCTATAACGTCGAAAGTACCACAGCATAAATCTGAAGAAAAAAAAAATCCCCTGTCTAGTAGACCCACAATGTTGGTCTCGCGGGCCTTCAGACAACTTTTCTGCTCTTGGTCTCGTGGACTATCGGTCATGTCGGTCTACTGGAATGTGGAGTCAAACTCGGCACCTTAACCTTGCTGGGTGAATACTGCCGATGTTTATCGCGCTCCAAAAGCTCGGCAAGAGTTTTTTTTTTTCTTCTTCTTCTTCTTTTTTTTCTTTCATCGTGAATGTCAAATGGTTCTTGTAGATGGGCCTTGACAGAAAATTCTTATGAAATTTTGAACATTTTCAAAATACTTGTGGGTCATATTTCTCTCCAACTTTGATGAGACGGCCTCAAATTAGACGCCGCGTCGCAACCCGAGCTAGCTACGACCCTGCACGACTCGGGAAAACTACAGCAATTACTATCGATAGCTCAGTGGTAGAGCAGTGGTATTGTGACTGGGAGTACCGGGTTCGAAACCAAGTGGATGGGCTAGTGCCGTTTGGGTAGGCATTAATCCTCATTACCAAGTCCCTCGGAGGGAACGTACAGGTACTTCATCCCTTTGCAGACTTACACGATAACTCCTTTCTAAAAAAATTAAAATCTTGCTTTTGTCGCAGATGGAGCTATTCAGAAATCAACGCAAGTCATAAAATAAAAATTTTATGCAATAAAATTATGCCATTTTTTCGAGCCCAAATTTAAAACAAGTGTTATTAATTGCTGCTATTACTTACTTAAAAACAAATTATAATCTTTTCATATCCGCCCAAGTTTTTCCAATTGTAATCATTTTGTAAATTATCGCACACTCACACAACTTCAAAACTTAAGAATGCAAAATGGATGAAGTACCTTTAAAGATATACTGGAGTACTAGGAGTTTCTCAAAAATTCCCCAGTTTTTTTTTTCTTTGTTTGTATATCATATGAAAGTTCCTTTTATTTAACTAATAAAATGAACCTTATTCACCCTGTATGTGTCTTGTATATTTATAATTTTAGACTTTTTGACGTCACCCCACGACAAAAAGTAACGGACTATTTTTAATTTTAATGTATAGCTCCCTCTGACGTTTTTGATATCTTATTCAGTAGAACCCGTGAACATTTCTGATTTTTAGATCCTTAACAGAGATTTTTTAGATCTTGCATAGCATTGTACACCGCCTATTCGAGTATTGGTTCTTCTTACGACAAAAAATAATTTTATTCAAAAAATTGCCGTTATTTTGTCACAGTCGATACTGAATTTCCCATCTAAACTGACTCTCCATATACTGGTGAGATATGACTTGTTATGCTGTCTAAGCATCAGATACTGAATGTTGATATATCTATATACTTTGAATCATAGTTTTAACCTGTGAAACGCCCTTTGACCAGTACTCCAATATCTCTTTAAAGCTCATGTAGAGTTTTTGGTAGCAAAAAGGAAATTGGTAAGAAACGTGTTCTTCTCTTTGTATCAAAAGATGATCGTAGATTGTTCCACCCATGATTTTCGGTGAATTTTATTGTTAATATCTGTAAGGATCAACAAAAATCCAAGATATCTGACGAAAATTGTTTGAGGGCTTACCAAAACTGTACATTACCTTTAAAGCTGTCGGTCTCCTTGTTGCTTACTTACAAGCGTACACATACTTATAGCCAGTGGCGGATCTATATAGGGGGGAAACCGGCCCGTGCGCCCTCTTTTGAAACCCAACTGGCATATCTTAAGTACACAATGAAAAGAAATTCCCCCCTTAATTGTGTACCTTTCCGGCTCTGTGCCACCTCTTTTACAAAATCCTTGATCCGCCCCTGCTTATAGCAGTCGGGTAAAATGAGCCATCAATCCCAACCAACCAATACAAATATCATAATTTATTTATATACAGTGGGGTAGAGTGGGTCCAGACATTTAGGGGCTCCGGCATCATCGGGAGGGTGTGGGAGAGGGGGGCACCTGCTCGTACTCGATGGATGAAATTCAAATTAACAACGCCATTTATTTGGAAGGGACATTACGCTCCGTTTCTCCCTCATCTTTTTTTCCCTCTGCTTTTCTCTCTTTTTTATTCTTCTTGTTTCTCCGCCATTTGATGGGGCGTGCGCCCCCTGTATCTAAGCCACTGCTATAATAAATACATACCTGTTCTATGTCCATGCCTTGCACGTGTTTCAGGTAGATCGGTTGATTGGTGAGAATGGTGTTGTTGGACCATGTTCCAGCGAAGGAGCAAATAATGATGGCCCAAACTGGTATGGAGAGCAGAATCGCCTTTATTGGGATTGTAACCTTACTGGTCTGTACAAAAGAATGAAGGAATGTTATAAAAGATGGTTAGGTTTGTCTTAGAGAAATGGAGAGAGAGAGAGACGGGGGGGGGGGGGGGGATACAGAACGACTGAGACAGGAAGAAATATAGGTAGCGATAAAGGGGAAGAGTATATCAACTAGCCAACAACAAAAATAGATAAAGAAGATTGAAGTATATATGAATTAAGGATTCAAGATTCAAGATTCAAGATTCACATAAATAATTGAGTGTAGTTATCTTAATACTAGGGGTATTATGCACCAGTCCATGCCTTCCCCTCTTTTGGAGTGCTATACATTAAGTACAAAACCCCAAAGTTGTGCCCCCCCCCCTAGATTTTTAACATTTCTTTTTCTTTTTCCCCCTTGTTGGGGACATTGTGTCAAACAGCACACAAACAATTTTTTTTTTTAATTTGCGACAACTTTTTCCCCGGAAGTGTGCCCCAGCCCTCCCTTAACAAAAAGCTGGATCCACCAGTTACCTTTTTCTGTAATTACGTGCTGACGAGAGATATTCAAACTTTTCTCCGAGAGCCTTGGATGGAGGTGTGGACTCTCGTAGATTAGAACTGCCCAGATGAGGGCCCATGCGACAGTGATAAACCCTAGCAAAGTAAAATTCATACCAACGAAATGATAAAACAATGCAGGTGATTGGGAGAGAGATTTAGTTCTGGTCATGCGATTGCATTTTTCGACAACAATCCTTTTAACAGGAGAAAATTGCTATTATGATGTTCTTCTGAAACTGACATAAAAAGAATGAAAATTTCTTTTCACCTTTACAGCTTTTCAGCGGGATTAAGCTTGTGTCAATTTCTTATAT